>PVLD010027904.1:0-20122 GCA_004027595.1 Dinomys branickii
AAAATAAAAGAGAGATAATAAGAAATAAGGAAATAGGACTTTGGCAAAGGAAAAGGGACCATGATATGGAAGGATGGGGAAGGAGGGCAAGTGAAAGGGGACAAGAAGAATTGAGTTACATACAAGCACCAGCTGTGCACAACCAAGGCGATCATGATATCCTGCAGGCACGGACATGAGAGAAAAGAAACCTCAGTTAATAAAATGCCACATGAGGACCTGTGAATCATCTTTTGCTTGTTTCCCTGTACTATTATCAAGTAAAGTGATAAGAAAATTACATGTTCTATCAGTTAAATATGAGATGGCCCAGGATGCACTGATTTCTAGCATATCTTTGGCATTTATTTTACTTGTAGAACTTGTGGTAGTTCTTCCACCCCTTTTTTCCTCTCTTGGTTTCTGTCTGCCATGGACAGAGTGAATCACTTTGCAGTCGTGCACACCCTTGCTCCTGGGGAGAAGTGAAGCAACATACAAAGGTGGGTGTCCTGCTTTTCTGGGGCGTGGCCATCTCCTGACTGCCGAGGATGCTCTCAGGAAGTGCCTGTGAACACAGGTGAGTGGACGCCATGAGGAAGTGAGTTTACAGTCTACACTGCAGGCTCCTGATGAGCAGTGAGTACATGGAATGCCCAGACTCCTCAATACTGCACCCATAGATTTTTGCTCCCCGAGTGACCCAGCTAAGTGCTCATGCGATGTCATGCCTGGGCTGAGAGGAGCTGAACAATTTTCTTTGTTCAGGCCCAACATTATGAAACAGGCTTTAAATCTGTGCTTGCATTGCTATGGCAGTTTCCCTGTGTGCTGTGTTCATACCCTGGTCACGTGTAGGCTATCAGAAATTACGTGAGACTTCTACATAACTCACTTCCCAGCCGCCCGTAACCACTCGCAGTGCCATCTGAACACTGCATGAGGAGATGAAAAGCAAATAGAAATAAGCCGTCGCAAGCCAGCGTCCTATAAATATTTGGGCTGGGAGCATAAACACTGCATGAAAATCCTCCACGATAGCACCAGATATTTCTAACAAATGGTGCAGAACAATAACACATTTTAAAAGAAATAGCTTCAATATATTTTCCCTTCTTCTACAGAACAAGAGATGACTGTCTCTTGGTTGTTAAAACCAGAAAAATAAAATGCTTTTCTATAGGCACCAGGCCTGTATTTATGGTCCTGGGTCACAGGGTCATGGTCGTTAGCTCTGACAGGTTATAAAAAGTATGATGTGAGAAATGACAGAGGCCATGCACATGTGCACACCCTCATCCACGTACTTGGTCCTAACACATACCAGTGAGAAAATGCATTGGTCTTCACGTCCTTTGTCCTCATTCACAGCTCTGTGGTGCTGGTGGCCAGGCTGCTTGTCTTACTCAAGAGCAAGTCCTGCTGCCGTCAGGGAACTGCGAGTTGGGAGAAGCTGGGCTCGGGTGATAGGAAAGGCTGCTCTTCCTGAAAGGCAAGGGGGTGGCTTTGTGGGACCACAGTGGATTTCAGAGTTAATGCAGACCCCACCCCACAAAGGAACACACAGTCTCATCGGCCTGCAGAGTAGAGAAAGAGGGCAGCTCCTCTCCTTCAGCACAAACCTGCTGCCTGCCGGCTGCCAAGGCCTGGGTGATCCCCTCCCAGTCAGCCCTGGAGGGACAGGGAGTCGACAGCTGGAGGGATGACTGGGCAGAGGAGAGCACGCGGAGGCCAGCGGTGGTGAGGAGAAGGTACTGCTAACGAACCCAGCCCTGCGCCTGCTGAGGCACAGCTCTGTATGGATGAGCTCTTCCCTTCTCGATGTAGCACTGTGTCCCAGGGTCTGCCTCCTTCCAGGCACTCACAGGTTTTAGGGTGCAGACTCCATACCCAGATCAAGGAACAGAGGGCTGTAGCAGAGCCAGGTGTTTCCTTCAGCCACTGGAGACATTTGGCTGTAGGCAGCAGAGCTGAGAGACAGGAAAACCTCTAGCAGTGATGAGCTGGCTTCACTGCTGACCTGGCTGCTGGATGTTCATTTCTCATTAGGTGAGAGAGAGAAGGCCTTCTGATGGAAACGCATCAGGTTGGAGCTCAGCTGAAAGTGTGGTAACTGTGCTTGCCAGGATCTTCTCCTCACACAGAACTGATCTAGCCCTCGCTCTCCTGATCTTAAGTGACAGGGTGACCACTGTGAAGGAACTGAGGTTTGAAGGCTTCATCTTGCCCCACAAAAGGCAGGAAGCAGAGTCTGTAAAGGGCTGTGGGGCCGCTCCTGCCCCGATAGTTCTTTAGGTTTCCCTGAGTGGGTTCTGCAGGTCCACGCTGTGTGTGTTGGGAAGCAGGAAATCCATTAGTCAGCAGCTGCTCCTTAGATCATTCTCAGCTTAAGGAATTTAAGGGCTTTGTTCAAAAAGTAATAGAAAGGGCTTCCATTTCAGCTCCAACTTGAAAAGAATTTCAAAGTTGTCACCTGTATACTTACAACCAAGCAAACTGTATGTCTGGAAGTCAGTTTCTTCCCTGAGACCCTAGGTGGAACAGAGGCCCTCTGCTTTCTTTGCTAAAGTGTTTAATGTCAGAGTGGCAGAGCAGGGTGGATCTGTTCTGCCTCACTGAAAGATTGGCTAGAGTGATTACCATGCTTTCTGCTGCAGGAATCTGGAAACCCTGACTCAGCATAGTCAGTAACCAAGGGATTCACTCTGACACATAACAAGGAGACAGCAGAGAGCTGCACTGCAGGAGAAGCGCCAGTCTGAAACTTGTAGGCACAGGTGACCAGACAGCCACCGCCAAGATCCCCTTCCCTGGAGCAGAAGACTCAGGAGCCCTGGGCCTGCAGAGTTAGTACAGCAGCAACACAGCTGAGGTGCAGGTGCAGAAAGGCACGGGAGTGGGACACACAGGGCCACAGTCCAGGGAGACAGGGCTAGTGTGCTTTATCATCAAAAATCTACCCCAGATTTCTTCTTCAAAGACTTGGGAAAGACTCTGATAGATCCAGCAAGAGACGAGGAATGACAGTGAATTAAACCCAGAGCCTCCTCCAGAACAAATGGCGATGGTCCAGAAACAAAGTTGGCCAGGACGGACATCATCACAGCAGGAAGGCATGGCTCCCTGTCCAGCACCTCCAAGTTTGCTCACTTACCGAGGAGGGGAGGGTCACAGAAATAAACTAGGAAGTCCACTGTCGTAAACAGGAAGAGAAAAGGAGTGAAAGAGTTATGTCATAGGAGAAACACTCAGACCCGTTATAGCCCCAACAGAGGCCCCCTGAAGGATGGGATCCGATTGGAGCTTGGACTGCATGGCGCCCTGAGTACACCCTGGTTCCGCACCAACAAGCACCCAACACAACCCCAGCGAGCACCGGCGAAAGAGGTGTGAGACCCGGCTTCTTAGGAGAGGAAGCCCAGGTCAGCAGCAGACAAGACCAAGAGAAGGAAAGGGCATCTGAAATGCAGAGCTGCCGCAGACACTTAACATGACACAACAGCCGCTGCAGGTGGACACAGGCTGTCCTCATCCCAGAGGCCTGTTTGCCTCAGTTTGCGTAACTTGGTGCAACCAAAAGCGTATAAGCTGTGCCAAAGTGATGGCAAAACTCAGTTTAAAGAGACAACATTCATCAGGACCAGACTTGGGCTTGCCTGGCACATGTGAGGGCCCCAGAACCAGCCCCCCAAAGATAACAGCAAGGCTCTGATATGAAAGAGATATCAGAGTAATTGCGAAGAACTTATTAATACATTAAAGGTGCTGACATAAAACATGGGCAATATGCAGATACGGATGAGTAATGTAGTCAGAAAGTGAGAAGCTAAAAGAATAAAAAGAAAATGAAAGGGAAATACTATAAATAACAAGGAAACACTACAGCAGCAATGGAGAGTATCACATAAATGCACCAGCAGAGTTCCGTGGCAGAGGAAGGGGGAATGGACTGTACAGACAGGTCAAGAGCAGCCGCCCAAATGAAAGGCAAAAGAAAGGCATGGAAGGATGTTGCACAGAATTCTCGAGAATTATGAAACTATTCAAAAAGGCATAATACAATGTAGGCATAATCAGAGTGCAAGAAGGGGCATGAAGGGAAAGTGGAGCAAAAGGAATATTTGAAAGAACAGTGAACTAAAACTTTCCAAGATTAAGAAGAGGTCCCACATCAATATCCATGAAATTTGGAGACACTGTAGGAAAAGAAAGGCAGAAAGAAGGAAGGAAGGAAGGAAAGAAGGAAGGAAGGAAGGAAGGAAGAAAGAAAGGAAGGAAAGGAAAAACTAGGGAGAACTAGACTATATTCTAATGGCATAAAATAAACAAAATCTTGAGAGACACTTGGGGACTATGCTACTTATAGAGGTAAAAGTAATTATAGTAGACTTTGCCTCAGAAATTATACAAGAAAAATAAACACTAGTACACAGCATTTAAAAGATTGAAAGTAAAAAGTCACCAGTGTGGAATTCTATCCAGTGAAAGATTCCGTCAAAGTGAAGGACAAACAGAGATGTTCCTAAGCAAAGAAAAACTTGGGGGAATTCATCAGCAACATGTTTTCCATGTAAGAAATGTCAGCACAGGGCCAGGGAGAGAACTCAGCAGTACAGTGCCTGCCTGCCAAGTGCAAGGTCATAAATTAGATTACCAGTATGGAAGAAATAGAAAGAAAGAAAAAGAGAGAGAGAGAGAGAGAGAGAGAAGGAGGGAGGGAAGAAAGGAGGGCGGGAAGGAGGGAGAGAGGAAGGAAGGAAGGAAGGAAGGAAGGAAGGAAGGAAGGAAAAGGAAGGAAGGAAGAAAGGTTAGCATATTTTGATATTTTGTTCAGGCTGAAGAGTAGTGTTATAGGTAGAAACTGCCAACTACATAGAGAGAGAAAGAACACCAGAAGACGACAGAAAAATCCTTTAATTTTTGTAACAACTGGGTTAGTGCAATGTTCTCTGAGGCAGCAGTAATAACAGTGAGATTGTCGGTTATAGCATCTAGGTAAGTGACATGAGTCACAACGGCTTCATGAAGTATAGAAGGGAAAAGTGGAAATACTGTGTCATGAGGTACATGCGAAATATGTGAAGTGCTACCATATAGTTATAGTGTAACTTGAAAGTGGGTTTAGATTACTTAAAGTGTGTATCGTGAACTCTCGAACAGCCACTCAGTGTTTTCACAAAGGAGTGTAATTAAGAGAAGAAAAAAATGGAATTTTAAAATGTTCAACTAAAATCAGAAAAGGCCAAAAAGAGAGGACACAAGCCACAACTACAATGCACAGAGATTACAAGAACGGTACATGTACCCAGAGATAGTAACAAATCACTCTAAGAGTAAATTATCTGTGTGCACTAATTATGTGGCAGAGAGCACCAGAGTGGATGCACAACCCCCAAGTACAGGTTATCTACAAGGAACCTCTGGTAAATATGAAAACATATATTAAAAGTAAAGAGACAAAGATTTTCCATCTGGACGTTGATAGAACAGCAACAAAAGCCAACCTGACCTAGCTATATTATTTTCAGGCAAAAGTGAATGCATCAGAAGGAAGGTCACCGGGAATAAGGGTGTCACATGGTGAGCAGAAGCCATGCTCCAAGAAGGTCAAGAAAATGTAATAACTCTAAATACACATGCATCGAACAGAAGGCTGCACTTGGTGCCAGCTTCGCACCACCTTTCCTGGCATTGTCCTTCAGGCCATAGACACAGTTGCCTTAACAGCAATAAACTCACCAAGCACAGAGGTATTGGCCCCTAATGTCTTTCTCCCAGAGAAAGGATCAGAAACCCTGGGATCATAGCTGATGTTGGACAGGACTGAGACATCCAAGGATGAATCTCACTGTGTCTGGGTGTGTTTGTCCTCCTGAATTTTGTGTGTTAAGGCCCAAACCCCCAAGGTGATGTAACTAGGAGGTGGGGTCCTTGGGAGATGATTGGGTCATGGTGTGGATCTTCACAGATGGGACCCTGTTAGCAGAGACCTTCCAGAGTTGCCCACAACCTCCAGCCTATGAGGACCCATCCCAGGACGCTGTCCATGGACAAGTAAGAATTCCTCACTGGACAGCGAATCTACCAGAATGTTGATCTTGGAATTCTAGCCTTCCAAGTTGTGAGAAATGGACTCCTGCTCTTTTTCTTTTTTCTTTTTTGTGGTACTGGAGATTGAAGCTAGGCCTTCAGACTGAGCTACATCCGCAGCCCTTTTTAATTTTGAGTAAGGCCATGCTAAATTGGCCATCATTATGTACATATACATGTACTAATAAAAAAGTAGAAATTGAAAATAAAAATTAAAAATTTGGCCAACCTAGGCTTCAACTTGTGATCCTCCTGCATCAGTCTCCCAGGGTTACAAATGTGCACCATCATACCTGCCTGCTACATTTCTGCTCTTTGGAAGCCACCCAGTTTTGGTTTTTGGAGGTGATACAAGGACCAAGAAGCTGTGAGTGTCCTGTGGCTCCAGAAGGAAGGAGGTTTCCCCCACACCATGGCAGCCATGCATAAGTACCACAGGAGCCACCCAAAAGACTGATAGAAGAGGCTGAAAGCATGTGAGCAACAGTAAGAAAGCGCTGGATTATCTTCTAAGTTATGGAACCCACATCCTTGAGTCCACGCTGATGCGATGACGGAGGGTGAATGGGGCTGGCGCCACTAGTGGGCGCTGCTCATCATGGTTTGCTTCCGAGGTGGATGGTGTGAAATTTACAAGTGTGACTTCAGTGGAGAACGAATGAGCAGCGTCTTGAGTGGGTGACAGAAATCACACCCACGGTGTGAGCCTCGGCTGCGGTTGAGAGGAGAGGATGTCCCTCTGTCTACCTCCCCATACCTCCAGTCCCAGCCTTACCGAGGAAGAGCTCAGCAGACTCCCGGGTCAGGATCTCCAGCCACACCTGACCAGAGTGTCTCACAGCTGCTAGAAAGAAGACTGAGGCACTGTAGGGAACAGGAGGAGACAGTGCATTCAGTGTGGCATGGCACTGTGCATGGGCCTCTGGGGCAGAAAAAGGACACGGGTTAAAAAAGATATAGATCAAGTAGTACGTGGACAGTAGTTAATTATTTAAGTGTAGTGCATGAGTATAAGGTGTTACTGAAGGGGAAATTATGTGTGGGGCTATTGGGACTGTACTGCCTTCCCCATTGGTCCACAGATCTAAACCTATACCAAAATCTGTTGTTCTTTTAAGCAATAATCATTCCCATGCATTGTTTTTAATGGTCTGCTTCCATTTTATCTGGTAAAGGTCACCTGATTGGGTGCTCCAGTGGCTGTGGAGTGTCTCTGTGGCTGTGGGGTGGCCTGGTGGCCGTGGAGTGTTCCAGTGGGTGTGGGCTATCCTGGTGGTTTTGCAGGTTTTGTGCATCTATTGAAGTGGTCACTGTACTTACAATGTCCCGGGCACAGTCCTCTCCTCTGAGTGTATTCAAGTCCATCAAAAGAGACACAGGTGCTAGAGATGCCAATCCTCTCTCTCTCCTCCCAGACCTTGAAAGTTTCATCAGTCTAGAGTATTTCAGAAATACTTAACACATTTAACACTAATATTCGTATATTAAAACATATTGAGGACTTTATTTTCAAGATGACGAACTGTTCAATATTCCTTCTGCTGAGAGCAAATGAAAACCTCCGGATTATAAACTAACTCAGAAAAAGGAGTAGAACAGGCTGAGAACCTTGGAGCCCACTGTATGCTGTTGCAGGACAGTCTCAGGTATGATCTTGGCCTCCCAGGTCCCACGAGGAGGCTGAGGAAGCTGCTGACCCAAAACGCACCTATTGGCCGAGCCCTAGTTACAGCTGCTCTGGGAAGCCACGGACCCAGTCAGGGAAGCAAGCCAGTAGGAGAAAGTTTAGGGGATGAGGATTCTCTCCAGCTAAGCAGGAGGGAAACACTGAAGCCCGTGCACGCCTGCCTGGAAAAAGCTGCTGGGGCCCTGGAGCTGCGGCTCCTGGGCTGGCAGAAGCCTTCCACTTTGAGCCACCTGGGCAAGTGAGGGCAACTGAGCAGGGTCCTCTGAGGTCTGCACCAGTGACTGAAAGGGAACACACAGTGGCAGTTGCCAGGGATGAGGAGGGCAGGAAGGCTGAGCAGAGGGGTTGTGGCTGTCAAGGGCAGCAGGGGTCTTTGTGGGGCTGGTGTGTCCTGGCCGTGTCACTGCGGACATCACAGTCATGCTATCATATCATAGTTTTGCCTGATGCTGCCATTGGGGAAATTTGATAAAGAGTGCATGGACTTCTATTATTCCTAGCAAACGCACCTGGGGGTGCGCGCCTGTACTTCTGGCACTCTAGAGCGCTGGGGCAGGAGGCCTGCAAGTTCCAGCCCAGACAGAGCAGCTTCATGACTTAGTAAGACCCTGTCTCAAAATCAAAATGAAAAAAGGCTCAGGATATAATTCAGTTTGAATGGCCTGGGGGTTGATTCCCCAGTTAAATAAATAAGAAAAATGTGTAAGTTCCTTCCAGACTACTTATGGTTACCGACAACACCCAGGACAAGCATCTGAGAGTTTCATACTATGGGGCTTCCTGGAGCCAAGGAGGATGAATGGGTGCAGCGTTAGTCACCAGGAGGAGTCACTAGGGGTCAGGAGACACTGTCACCACAGAGCACAGCATGGACACAAGTACCAGAGGGCCAGATGCCCCTTCCCTGGCCTGGGCACTGACGTAACTTTGACCAATGGGACTGAGCACAGCTGCACTGACTGAGATGACCCAGGGTCAAATGAGATAAGTTTACCCCACTCAGCACAATGGAGATTTGAAATACAAATATATTTACTTATAAAATTACCCATGTGCATTTCTGGCACCCAAGTGTGTGTTCTGAGAATCCCGCTGCTACAGTGACACCACTGGTGACAGAATGAGCACCTCCAGTGGTCAGACTTCCCAGTCACTAGCGATTTTGCAGCGTCCACTTCGGAACAGAGTCAGAGCTGCTCATTACCAACGCTGCCCGCAGATCAGGGCCCATCGTGCTTAGAGCAGTCGCTGCACAGTTCAGGACGCTGCAATGAACAGATGCCTGGGGACAGCCTGGGGGAAGTGACAGGCATAGCCTGTGCAGAGCAGCACACGGGGAAGGCCAGCATGCAACACAGCACAGGGCTGCCGCCTGAGAGCTGACAGGAAGTGCTGTGGGGTTCAGGGGCTGCATGGGCAGAGGGCTGCACCCCTGAGTTCACCAAAGCACTGTCACTGCCATGTGGGCACTCAACCAGCTAGGCCTACACCAGGGACAGTAACACACTCAGCAGCTCCCCTCCCTACCCAGATCCACAGACAGGTGTGGATCCTGGGAAAGAAGCCCTTTGATCTGCAGGAGGCAGAGCTAGAGGAGAAGTCGGGGACACCAGTCACCTATTATTCACTTCCTTCCTTAGAATCAAGAACTCAGACTGAACCTGGTTACACGATCTCCAGCACTGTTTGCCTTGCTGAAGTCCCGAATAAGCAGGAATAAGTTCTGTATTTCTCAGTAGGCTCCCTAAGTGGAACAGATGCAGGTGAGAAATGGGAACCCACTTGATGCCCCTGATTCGCACTCTTTCTTGCAGTCAGAACACGGTTGTAATGACTGGGTAGTGAGCAGCTATCTTGTGTCATGAGGCAACATTGTCTCTGTGTTATGTCAGTGAAGCAGAAACACACAAGAAGTGTATGTGTTCTTGAAGTTATTCCAGGCTTCCCACCAGCTGTGGGCTGTGCGACTTCAAGTTGCTGTGTCACAGACAGAGGCAGACAGTTTTATCTAATTCAAGCCCCTGAAACTACCCTGAAGGCCCCTCGCATGTAAACTGCATGCAGTGAGCTCTCCCGCAGGTCTGTGCTTCAGTCTAACCTTCCCTTCCTCCTTGGTCTCCTCTGTGCTCCTCACCCAATAACTTCCTGTGCCTCAGTTCCCCTCTGACCCCCACTCCTGTGGCAGATTTTCCCTCCCTGCTTTACCCCATTCTGTGGCCCAAGGTTCTATTTTCCATCCTCTAGGCCAGTGAAATATAATTTTATAAAATCTTGGAAAGAGAAATCAAAAGAAAAATATCTAAAAGACCTGCAGTAAAAAGCAAGAAGACAGAGGAGATGAAATTGCCTTGCGTGGAGAGGCAGTAAAGATTTAGAGCTGGAAAGGGCAGAAAAATAAAGACATAAAGAGAGGGACAGCAAGCAATGGGAGCAAAGGGTGTGTGACTGTAAATCTTGGGGGGTCCTGGCTGGATTTCTTCTGTTGAATATAGGAACAGCTATGCTATTTCCTAAGCATTCATTGGTGGATGGGCATGCTGGCTGCTTCTACATCCCCGTACTGTGAGCTGTGCCGCATGAACCTGAGGTATGGGTGTCTCTTCATGACCCTGGTCACATCTTGTCTTGATAAACTCCTAGGAGAGGGATGGCTGGGTCCATAGCAGGTAGAGGGTAGGATGGTGGTTTGCAGAGGCCGCCGGGAATGAAAAGTGGGGAGATGTCCAGCAGAAGTCACAAGTTTGTGTTTATATGGGATGAACAAGTTCTGGACACCTAGTGTAAATCTAGGTCAGTGTAATTAGCAACGGTGTCCTCTTCCCCTGAAGTTTTCCGAGAGACTGGGCCTTCTATGTCTGTACTACGCACGCGTAAAAACGTGCAAGTGAGAAATATTCCTTAGCTTGATGGTGGCGATCGCATCAGAATCAATGTGTATATCAACACACCGTACTATACACCTTAGTCACATTTTGTGTGTCCGTTATACCTCAGGGAAACTTTAGAAGTTATAAAAGTCAAAACATTATGTTACATTTAAGAAGAGAAAAAGGAGTCAAAATTTATGGTGGGGGGGAATGAAGAAGATGTGTGCATGCGTGTATGTGTGCGTATGTGTGTGTGTATGTACCTATGTAATGGGTGTGTGTGTGTGCACCTATGTAATGGGTGTGTGTGTGTGTACACCTATGTAATGGGTGTGTGTGTGTGTGTGCACCTATGTAATGGGTGAGGTTAGCCTACAAGATGCTTCAAACTTGTTTTGCTTGCTTTGTTCTATTTTTACAGAAAGAAAATAATCAAATGTGTATCCAAGTAATTTAATGTATTTACTAACATTTGGATGGGGAATCTTCCCCCAAGACCTCGAGGTTAAAGGCTGGTGTGGCTTAAAGGGGACTGTGACACTCTGCCTTTTTCCTCTTTCTATTTTCTTTCCTAGCCTTTTGTTCTGAGTTGTGCCCCCACCCCTGACATCCTGGTTGCCCAACATAGGCCCAGAACAATGGATCTGCCTGACCATGGACCACAGTCTATGAGCCAAACTCTTCTCTTCAAAAGGTGATTGTCTCAGGTGTTTTCTGATAGTGAGAAACAGCTGAGTAATGCAGTATGTTGTGGGTCTGGGCAGTATGAAGCAAACTTCCTACCTGGGAGTTAATTCTGCATCCCCAGGCTCAGAGCTGCAGCCCTCTGTGTACTTGGGAGGCAACAGGTGTGCAGCCTCAGAACACCCTTCACCGACTACAATGCTAATCCTGTTATTTCTGGAACTCTCCAAAGCACAGGGAGACCAGAGAACTGAAATGAGACTACCTTTTCTTTCTTCTGAATGTCATGTAATTGAGATAAAACATCTGAACTCAGAGTAAGAAAAGCGTCCCTTTTCCTAATCACTTCTCAGAACAGCCCAGCAGCAGCAGCCTCCACACAGCAATTACCAAGGGAGCAGCAAGCTCAGGGCGTGCAGGGCCCTCCTGGGTGACAGCAAGCAGCCCAGAGGGGGTGGCAGCACCAACCCTTTCCTTCCTGTCCTCATTTTGCCAAATGACCTCACTGTTCCGTGTGCACCACGTCTCTGTAACAGGAAGAGGAGAGCAGGAGCACTGCTGCGGGCAACGCAGATGAGAGAGACCGTGGGAGCAGAAGCCAGCGAGCTTGTGAACCGGTGCCTTGAAGATCTTACCAGCCCCTGGCACTGTGTGCTTCTTCAGCCCTCTCCAGCTTGCTTTCTTCAGACAGTGCATCCTTAAGGGATGTCGGACACCAGCTTTCTGCAGAACACTCTGTCCTTGTTGTGCTACTTAGGGTTTTGTCTCCAAAATGGTGGTGCTATGTTCACGGTGCCTTACTTTTTGAGACGTGGGTGGAATTGGTGACGTCTAGATCTTCATCCCTATGCTGGACAGGGGCTAAGGGCTAGGGATAGCTCAACATCAAGAGCTGTCCTACATTCTGCATAGTGGAGAAAAATAAACTATCAAGTCCTTTTCCATGCAAGCCTGGATTCCATATCAGTCCAACTCCCTTTGCAATTGTGGGAAAATCACCACACCTCGCAGACTGTGGGAAAATCACCTAGCTAAGCCAATAAAGGAGACAAATGAGCTCTTTCTGTCTGTCCACTGGAAGTGTGAAGGGAGCCCAGCTCTGGAAAATTCTGCCTAAACAGCCGCTGGGGGGGGGGTAGCTTGAGTTTGTGTTTGTAGCTATTACTATCCCATATATAAAAATATCTCTGCAGATGATATATAAAAGCGATGAAGAATTTTTAAGCTATAAAATTCATTTGGAATTCACAGTATTTATTTTAATAATTTTGTTTGCAAGATTTGTTTATAGATAGGAAAGAGAACTCGGCTTTCAGAGCATCACATTTCAGGGCACAACGGGTTCCTTCTTCAGTGAAATGTCCTTTGTTTTCCACAGCAGAGAAGCTGTGTAGCTGAGCTGGAAATTAACTTCTAAAATAGCAGGAGAGAGAATTGCTCATAACAGGGACAGATTTGCTGTTCCATTCCACTCCTATTTATTTCTGTGCAATTACTGCTAGAGCTGCAGCTTGGTCCCACAACCTGTTTTTGTCTCTTTGACAACTGGGGACTTCGAGTCTTCCTTGGAGGCTCGTATCCAATGTGTGAAGAGAAGATGTTCTTAAGGACAGAGATATAACCTGAAAACTTCACGGTTCCAAAAGTGTGTTGTATAATTGGATATGCTGTTTTAATGTTTCCAGATTCTCAAACACGTCTTCCCTCAGCTCAAGTTTTAGGAAGGAAGAACTGATTTCCCACTTTATTTACACATTCATGCAACAATCCAGCAGACACACATTAGACATCTTCCATATATGTGGTGCTGTTCTGAGCACTAGAGTTGCAGGGGAAAATAAAAGATGAGGCCCTTGCCTCATGGGAATCGTATTGTAGATGGTGAAGCTAGAAAGAAGTCAGTCAAAAATAGTATAATGTCAAGAAGTGTCAAATGTGATAACTGTTTTTGAAAAATAAATAAAGTGAAGAGACAGTGTGTATGAGAGAAAATAGTGTTTTTAAGACATAGCACCAAGGGAATTCCCCTGTAAAGAGTGGTACTTGAACAGAGACATGAATGAAGTCATGCAGAGACTGGAGAACGGAATGGTATGCAAAATCCTAGTGGCATAGACAAGCGTGGTACACTCAAAGAACAGCAAGCGGGAGAGCATACATGGACAGTGAGGCCAAAATGCCACCCAGCCAAGGCATATAGGACCCTGTGGTCCAGGGCAGTGAGCTGGATTGACTTGAGGTGCAGTGGGAAGCTCTGACGCAAGACAGTAGAACAATGTAACTGGTGCCTGGGAAGGTCATGGTGGGAGGTGGGGCTGTCTGCTCAGCCTCATCTAAGGTATAGTCCGCAGCACTGGTACTTAAAATACAAATGCCAGTTGGGTCCAATATGCGGCAAACAGTTCTTGGAACCCTGAATCTAGGTAAATAGGAAAGTCCTACAGAAAGCCTGTAGTCTCTAGGAATGGCTGTGAACATCGGAGAGCCTCCTGCACTTCTCCACATGAGACCCTCAAATCCTTGGTGCCTACTCTTCTTGTCATTTGAATGAGACAACAGTGATTCCCTTCACTATCTCATGTTTCTGTGATGTTTCAGTGACGTTTAACCCACATAATATGCTTACAAGAGTGAGATTTGGAAAAAAGTGAAATTTCAATGAATGTTAACAATCATAGTCATCATGATCACCACCATAACAAGCATAATCATATCACCATTGTCATATTTTGTATTTTCACCTATGTAATTTCTTCTTTATCATCACAATCACCTCCATCACTCCACTATCGGCACCATCACCACTATCACCACCATCATCACCACCATCACAATCACCATCACCCCATCATCAGCATCATCGTCACCATGACTGCCATGATCATCACCATCATCAACATCACCATCATCACAACTATCACTATGACCATCACCACCATCATTGCCATCAACACCATCACCACCACCACCACCATCACCATCACCATCATCACCACCATCACCACCATCACCACCACCACCATCATCACTGCCATCACCATCACCACCACCCTCACCACCATCACAATCACCATCACCCCATCATCAGCATCATCATCACCATGACTGCCATGATCATCACCATCATCAACATCACCATCATCACCATCACCACCATCACCCCCATCACCACCACCACCACCATCACTGTCACCATCACCATCACCACCACCATCACCATCATCACAATTTATAGAGTTACCCATACAAATTCTCATAGAGTCACCATTGCTATCACCATGGTTCATTTCAATAAGGCTTGAATTGGTTTAACCAGTAATTCCATTCCAGGGACAGTGTCATTGAATAGCAAAATGTCAGCCTTGGGGTAATCTTCAACTCATCTCATGTAGACCATTTTTATATGCCTCATTTTTATCTCATTTCTTAAAATGTCTTTTTTTCTATCAAGGAACATTTCATCACTAATATTTTCTGAACATGAGAATCTTTCATCTCACAATGAAGATTCTATTGTAATTTAGTCTCTAATTGCTAAGAAGTGAAATTAGGGTAGAGATTATATATTCACTATTAGGCTTGGATTCACATTGTTCATTAAAACATCTATACAGAAAATGCCTATTTCAATATAATCTACCAACAAAAAAGTATGTCTAAAAAATCATCTGTCACTCAGAAATGTGCAATGTACATCCTCAAGTGTTGTTTAGTGTGGATTTTGCTTAATGTTGAATATTTTTCTCAAATATGTATTTCCTGTAATATTACTTTCATTTCTTTCTTGTCTGTTCATGACCTTCTCTTATTTTATTAAATTGTTTGCATTAGCATTGGTAGATTTATAAATGTTCTTTATATACTAAGGATGCAAATGCCTTGTCTTCTGTACTATAAATACTTCCTCCAGTTTTTGTTTGCCATTTAGCTTACTTGTAATTCATTTTAATAAGTAGAAGTTTTAAAACATTATGCAGTCACTTATGTAAGTTCCATCTATGGCTTATTATTTTTTAAGATAAAAGCCTTTTCTATCTAGGTATCAGATAAAGATTTACTCTCTATTTTATGTTTATTAAAATGAGATTGCACTGTGCACAGTAAGTTATATATTCCCGTTTCTTCCTGGCAGTTTCTCTTTCTAGCCCATTACGTGTCTTTTCTCTCATTTGAGCCGCACTGGGAAGCACTCGTTATCTCAGAAAAGACGAGGTGGGAAATTGAAAAGTAAAGAAATCACAGAAGCTGCTGAGCCTTCTCTGGGCAAAGCCATTTCCTGCTTCCTGGCTCTGTTACAGAGCATCCAGGTGGGATCCAGGACTTCAGGATTGCAGGTGATGGCAATGGAAAGGGCTTCTAGGTCCCATTTCTCAGGGGGAGCCAGGCTCACTGTGTTCCCATGCCAGCCCAGCCCAGCCCAGCCCAGCCAGGAGCAATGTGGCAGAGATGCCTCTGCGGTCCATTTGCTCTGACAGATTGGATGCAGACCCCAGCCCTTCCCAGTGTGGAGCAGAGCTCTGTCCATATCCGAGCACCCACAACACAGGAGGAAGCCAGCCAGGTGTCCTGTCCACCAGGGCCCAGCTGTGCTCAGTGGAGATGAGAGAGAGGATGGTAGCTTCATGGACCTGGAGCTGATGCCCCATTCATAAGGGACCTGTCAGCCCTGCAGGAGGTCCCTGGACCCCTTGCTGACAGAGGAAACCCTAATTTCATTGAGGTGGTATCTGTCCCTCTCTGGCAGGAGGCTATGAATAAGAAAGAAGCAAGTCATGGAAGAACAGTGTGGCAGATCTTGTACATCTGGGCATCAAGGTTTGTATCCATGAAGTTGTGTTACTGTGGTTTAACTGTGTGGGTTGATTTTTAGTCACTATAAATTTATATCACAATATAGTGCAAGGCAAGGAGTTGCCATTTTTTAAAGTTAATTCCAAATAGTTGATAAGTCAGCTTTTCTTCATTTATAAATGCATATGTGAGTGCTTAATTTATCACTAACTGGAAATGGCACGATTATCATGTGCAAAATTCTACTAAAATGCTAATGAATTCTGGGTTTGTCTCTGGCCATTTTATTCTGGGCATCAACTAGATTCTCTGTCTTACCACTAGCTTCAAACAATTTCACATAATTACTGAAAATGTGACACCTTTTAGGGTTAAGCAGAGAAACTCTTCCTAACAATAACCTCTTTCACAAATCTTCCTGAGATTCTTCCCCATTTGGAAAATTTTTGCCATAGCTTTGATTTTATGAAACAGTTTATGTGGGATTTACACCTTTTCCATATTGAGCGTCCAGTATTATGGCATGTTTTGCTATTGATTGAGGTCTTCTTTTACCACCTTCAGTTTAGTTTTACAGTTGCAATGATGTAGGTTCTGTACATCACTTAAGGGGTTTATTGCTACGTGGTAGCTATTTTTGTTTCTATTTTGTGTATGTCTTGTTCACTTGTCAATTTACTGCTGCATCAAACCTGTACAAATGCTTCCAGATAGTTATTCGACAAGAAGGTTGATTTCCTGTGGCATTTTTTTTGCCTCCAGCCTTGAAGTGTGGTTGGAGGGTCCTTCCATGCACAGCCCTGTCCTCTACCACCTGTCCTCAACACTGTCGCACTGCCTGCCTGTGCTGTTGCCAGGTAGTGACTTTAGACATGGCCTTCATCTCCTCGCACCTTTCCCTGGTCAGCCAGGACTGGCTCCCAGGCTCCACACAGTCCAGCTGCTTCTTGGGTTGTCCCACCCTTATGGCCTCAAGAAATAGAAGTTGAGTCAGAACAAGGTCACTTCTTGCAGTCTAATCAGCATTGTGTTCTGAAGTGGGGATGCTACCACCCTCGGGGACACTGGAAAATCCCCTGCATAGCTTTTCCCTGTCACAGTGACTGACAGGACCAGTGACTTGCCCTGGGCCTGGCCCCTCCACACTGGGAAGACCACTCCACAATTGCAGTGTGCCGATGTTTTTTTGGTGTGCTGCTGTCATTGCCTGTGGATAGATGCTCTTACTGAGCATTCTGCTTCTGTTCCCAAGCCCCTGCACCCCCTGGAGTAGGGCATGCCCCTCTGGTCTTCTGCTTGCTCCACTCAGCTGTGTCTTTTAAGGGCAGAGCCTGGGCCAGCAGTGCCTCCCGGGGTGCCTGACCCACACAGGGTGGCCAGGAATTGTGTCATGTGAATATGAACAGAGTAGAATGGTTATTGTTCATGTCCAATCCCCGAAGCAGAAGGCCCTCAGTGGACAGGGGATTTAAGTGGTAAAATCCTACTCTATACTGAGTTGTTGTTGTGCTCAGGTCTTGAGATCCTTGGAATCATTGCTGGCTTGTTTATGAAATAAGAAGTCTCAAGTGGCACCTTCTTCCTCAGGGGAGCTTGAAGATGCAAAATGGGGCAATGGGTAGTCCCCACCTCTCACTGAACCAAGATCTGAGGAGATAAACAAGAGGCGGCCCTCACACCCTGTGTAGACACCATGAAGGCATCATTCCCAAACAACAAATAGTTTTATTAGAATTCACTCACTAAGGAAAAGAGCAGGCAATGGCTGCGAGTTTAATCTGTTTAATAAATTATTCCCTGATTCATGGACTATTTGTTTTCTTTTACTTCAGTGTTACTCAATAGTTAAAAAGTAAACTTAAAACACTTTCAGTTCTACTAGGAAAAAAATGTCACACAAGTAAGTATATGTTGTGAAAGTATAAAATCCCATGTATTGGACTTCCGGGAAGATGGCGACCAGGTGAGCCGCAGAGGGAATCTCTCCCAGAGACCGATCCTTTGCGCGTGGCTGCCCGGTCCATGGATGCAAAATTCCAACTGATCGGGCTGCTCTCCGCGGCCTGAGCGTTAAAGGGCTGGCTGACAAGCCGTGAGGCAAGAAGTGGGCGGACCCTGAGAGCTCGGCGCCCAAGGGATCGGTGCTGTGCTTGGGCCGCAGCTCAGTTCAAATCGTGTACAGCCGAGAGAGCGAGTGCGGAGGGAAGGATGGCTTCAGCTCCTAAACCTGACCGGCTCAGAGTCGGCTGTAACCAGGATTTGTTGGAGGCAGCGGAGCAGAGGAAACTCAGAGAACGCGCTACTGGGACAGACTGCGCCAATCTGGGCAGCGGTCCGGGATCCCGATCAGAATCCCACCCCCGCAGCCGGCACTGCACGAACTGGAGCAACAGGGACAGATTGTGCCAATCTGGGCAGCGGTCTGGGATCCCGCTCAGAACCCCACCCCTGCAGCCAGTGCTGCACAAACTGGAGCAACAGCGATCGGCGGGATTTCTGAGTCAGGAAAAAGCTCCATCCAGAGAGATACATCTGAAAGGCATTCCTGTCTGCACGATCAAAGGGTGAGTTAAGTGGGTGCTCTAACCCGTTTTTCCTGAATCGGGAAGAAGCTCAGCCCAGCGAGTAACATCAAAACAGCTTTAAGAACTGCGGGATCTCCCAGGTGGGAAGAACTAGCTAGGTGCCCCAACGGGATTTGTGAGGGGGGAAGGAGCTCCACCCAGGGAGGAACACCGGAGTGCCCTGTCTGTAAGACTCCTGGGGTGGCAAGCTGTTTATTTGCCCCGGCCAGGTCTTGGGGTAGGGAATAGAAGCGGAAATCTCAGCAGACAGCCTAAGGGACATTCTCCCAAAGAGAAGGAAGCATTGGAGCAGCCTCTGCAGCAGACCTTTGCCTGCAGAACTGCCTGTGGAATTTATAGCTCCACATTTTGAATCTGATACCCAAAAATGGGAAAACAGAGGAACAAAACGCAGTCTCAAAACTCAACCCCACCCAGAGCAAGTTTTGAATGTGAAGATACAGGGGAACCAGGAAGCCTCATAAATTCAAGGTATGAAACGATTGCATCCGAAATGAAACAACTCCAACAGGCCATGAAAGAGCTTAAAGCAGAAATAACCCACATACCCACAATGATTTCTCAGATAAAAAACGAGATGAAAACAATGATGGAAGAAATGTTCCATTTACATAGACAAGAAATAGACAAAAGTCTGGAAGAAAATAGGAAACAAATGGAAATGTTACAAGAGCAATTTAGGAATGAATTACCAATAATGAAACAGGTACAAAGAGAATGCCAGGATTTGAAAACTAACGCTGAAAGCATGGAAAACCGTTTAAATGAAACCGAAGATAGACTTTCAGAACTTGAAGATAGCATGGCAGCTTATGAGCGTGAAAGGAAGAATCTCATATCATCAAAGACACAAGAAAAGTCAATCCAACAGCTGCAAGATGAGGCAAAACGTAACAATATTCGAAATATAGGAGTGTGTGAAACAGCAGAAGATCTCACAAATGATATAAAAGGAATATTTGATGAAATAATAGCAGAAAATTTCCCAAACAAGGTAAAAGATACTGAAGTTCAGTTAAGCGAAGCATATAGAACCCCAATGATCCATAACCCAAAGGAAAACACACACAGGCATATAATAGTCAAGATCCCAGATATCCAGCAAAAGAACACAATATTAAAACCTGCCAGAGAAAGGAAACAGATCACCTATAAAGGAAAGCCCATCAGAATCACAGCAGATTTCTCAACGGAAACCATGAAATCAAGAAGAGCTTGGAGCGAGATACTACAGATTCTGAGACAAAGCAACTTCCAACCCAGACTGATGTACCCTGCAAAATTATCCCTCAAATTCAATGGAGAAATAAAATATTTCCACGACAAAGAACAACTGAAGAACTTCATGAGTGCCAAACCAGCATTGGAAAAAGCACTAAAAGATATTCTAGACAGAGAAAAAAGAGACCACAATCCCAAGAACAGCTATAGAAATAACT
>PVLD010027905.1:0-20115 GCA_004027595.1 Dinomys branickii
ATAAACTGTCTGACTAAATTTGCATGTCTGTATATGGGTCCATACATCTACAATTCGAAGATATCAATGGATAAAGCAACAACTACTGTTGAGACCATATCACCTTGTCTATAGATTAGTTGTGATTGTACTATTTTCTAGGATAATGGGTGTCTGTTTGTCAATATGTTTTTGTACTTTTATGTTTCTAAAATAAAAATAAAAAAAAAATAAAAAAAAAAACAAAGATACAAACATTTCTTGCTTTTCTTTCATATGTGAAATCTAATAAAGGGGAGGTCACAGGACAGTAAACAGAGGACCACTCAAGAAAATGCAGGAAAGAAGAAGATAGAGTGAAGGTCAAGTGGGGAGACAGGGAGCAAATCACCCAAGGACACCCATATGGAATTGCCAGAAGGAATCTAATTCATCTGTATTTTTTAAAAAGAAAAATAATTTGGTCAAGCCAAAGTTCAGAGAGTAGCTGGCAATCATAGGACTTGGTCAAAAAATATAGTTTTTATGAAAAATATTTTACATTTATTGTTGTTTTGAAGTAGACTAATAGATATTTTTTAAATCTCTCAGCTTTAAGTTTTATATGGTGAATGTCAAGAGATATAACACACCTGGGATTCTAGATAATTTTCAAGAATATGTAGGACTCCTGAGACCCAACTGTTCAAAATACAGTGCTCTAGACCACTCACAACTGTGCCAGTTAGGCACAGAGCAGTTATGGAAGCAAGAAGGATTTTAGTTCAATTCTCTCTGATCATGGATGAACTGAGATTTAGGGTGGCTATGTGACTTGCTCAAGATTAGTTAATAAAAGGCACCACTGAGATTAAACTACTGAACTCCTTATTCCAAATCCTATGCTTACTCTGCTGTTACCATTCCGTTTTCCCAAGTGGTAGTCTTAGGGGCATCCAACGTTTCAGACTAAACCTCTGCCTCATACTTCTTTCATACATTTCTGAGCACCTGACATAATTTGTCCCTAATAACCACATGATAAGGGCTTGAAATTACTGTGAGATGAACAGATTGAGAGGGAATGGAGGGAGGGAGAGGGAAAGATGGAGGAAAGGAAGACTTCCTAGACCCATAACCCTCCAAGCCATTGCCAATAGTCACGCAACATCTACCCACATTTATCTCTTGGTAGTTATTTCCAAGAGTTACCTCTTGGTAGTCTGGGAAATGTATTTACTTATATCTTTCATAAATATAGTATTAAAAATATCCAAAACCTTCTTGAAAAGTTTGTCCTGCAGCCTGAGAGAGCACAGACGCAGTGCGCCTCATCACCACCCTGAAGTACACAGTGTCCTGTGGGCCACAACAAGTCCCTGATGCCTTGCTCCAGCTCACTCTGTTCCCCGCACACAATGTGGCTTCACAGAGTCCTTGGGTGGCTCAACTAGACAAGAGGGAAAAGGAAGGAGGCGTAGTGCATCTTCACAATTAAGAAGTTCAGTCAGGGGTGATGGAGCCGAGATGCAGCAAGGAGTCATGCTCAGAAGAACAGATGATAACTCTTAGTCTGCTCTTAACAAACAGAAAGAACAAGAAAAACTATTGATCTTTTGAGAAAAAGAAAGAGCTAGGAAATACTAAGAGGAAGTATCACTGCTTAACAAAAGAAAAAAGCAACCTTTTCTTATGTTAAAGACATACTTTCGCAATGGGATATCTAGCTTCAGTTCTGTCACCAAGAAAAATTATCTAGACCTTAGTGTTAAAAATTGGGATGAAGAAGTGGGAGTGTGTGGGCAGAGTGATATTAGTTTAACTGCAATTGCTGGCCACTTCGTGACCACTAACGAGGGCTTCGGGGCATGTCCATGGTGTGTGGGAGATGATCCAATGGTCATTTGCTTTCCTAAGTCAAGCCCATGCCAACTAAATTTGGCCAGAAATTAGTTAAAGCTGCCCAGGGTGCTAGGAAGCTACACAGAGCTTGCACGTCTACCTCATTCCTTCACTGTCTTCACTCAGTTCATACGGAATTCCACTAACTGTCTCCAGTCCATACCTTGGCTCTTCAGTGCTGTTTTCAGCCACTCTTGCTCATTGTATCAGTTAGGGTCCAGTCAGGAAAATAAAATTCCAGACTCTCAGTAGAAAGAATTTAATAAAGAGAAGCAATTACAAAGTTTTGGAAGAGCTGGAAAATCTAATAAAGGAAGAATACTGCAAACCCACAGATTAGCATTAGCAGGGAACCACTGTCACCTCCAGAAGGAGGAAGCACTGCTAAAGTTCATAAAAGCCAAGGAGAAATAGGAACCACAAAAAAATGCCCTGCAGGACCTGGGACCATAGGCAACAGGACTGCCTAACAGGTCAGTCCAGGAGCAGCTGACGCCAAAGAAGACAAGCATTGCTAATTATGCCTCAACCAAGCAAGAGAAAGATGAGGGGAAATACACACGCTTCTCCTTCTCCTACCTCTCCAGTCTCTCTCCATACTGACCCATTGGTTCAACCCATATGAAAGACACTTGGGGAAACACACATATTTTGCATGAAAAGGCTGGAGACTAGATTTGAGAAGAGACAGGCAAATGGAAAGCACATTCATTCACAACCCCATGGAAGGTGCCTCCTTGTTGGTCCCCTGGTTTCTATTGTTACCACAATTTCTCTGCAGAGGGGTCTCTTTAAACTTATTCTTATCACTTCCTTCTTTCCACCCTTCAGCAGCTCTCTGTTATAGCTTGAGGATAAAAATTTAAACTTCCTACCAATCTTCCTAGCTCTGCTTATCTTCCCAGTGCGTGTCACATCACTACCAGCTTCCGTCTCCACGCTCCAACCCCAAGAGCCCCCTTTGACTCCCTCCGATGTGGCAACTGCAGGGCTTCACACCTGTCCTTCCATCTGTCTGGAAAGATCAATTCCTCCTGCTTTGGCTAAATACTACTCATCCTACAGGTTTTGCTGAAATGTCATTTCTTGGGAGAGGCTCTCCTAGGCCTTTCCCGTTTCAGTCAGCTGTGGAGTTTCGTGCTCTCAATCACTCCCTGCACTTTTCTTTCACAGCACTTAACACAATTTATGCATATTTATTTACTTGTGCTTTATTGTTTTTAACATCTGCTCTCCACCTGTATAGAAACTCAGCCATGATGGGAAACTTACTGTGCACATTACCAGGGTAGCTGTACAGCTAGCAAGGTGCCTGGCACAGACTGGTGCCCACTACGGAATGGCAGAAGGTGACTTCAGAGGGAGATGTGGTGGGAACGCAGTATTAATTCATATTCTCTCCCAAGGTGCAGCTGGTCTCCTCCTGCTCCTCCATGCAGTCATCCAAAATGAGCCATCTTTGACTGAACTCTTCCCAATGATAAATAGATTTGTAAACCTGTGGTTGCTAAAAGGAGCTTCAAGGGTACATCCTTTTTTTTTTTAACTTCTACACTGCAAAGGACAAAAAGTTCATTGTGTCCTTTAGAGAATAACTCTTGCTGAAAAAACAGGAAAATTCTGAAGCTGCCAGTTACCTTTGTGTGACAACATGTGAAAAAGCTTTTCCCATTTCATTTCTGGTCAACACTGCCGCTTGTCCTTATTTTGTGCGTGTGACTGTGATTCTGTTATGCTTTGTAATGTACATTTAATAACATAAGGATATCACAGTATGTTTACATTACTTGCAAAGGACCATACCATTCTTTCTGGATATAAGGCACATTAAAAAAAAAAAAAAAGCCTTTTTAAGTTAGCTTTGTTTTTTATATAAGAAAGGCTACTAGTGTAATAGAAGCCAAGGACACATCTATGGTTGTAACCATGGCCCCTCCTTGTGGCAGAACATGAGCAGCGACTCCAAATACCATCTATTTTCTCTCTAACCTTCACCGCCAAACCCACTGAGGAACACAACACCCGGGCCACCTTCATCTGGAATTTTAGCTGTGGCTTTGACATATTTTCCATCCATTTCTTACTCTATTACCCCAAAGCATTTTCTTAGTGGGGTGGCCCTCGAATCTTAAATTCCAGCTCATTATTTCTCTTCTTACTGAGCTATGTGTGTTATTAATAACAAAGAAATAAGTATAGTGTGCATGCTAATCTGAAATTTTGAGTTGGCAATTAGTTGGAGGGAAATGCAATTAGCTGTCTTCCTTCAAGTCCTAATTTACATGCTGGAAAACATAGGCAGCCTTCACAAGTAATTGCAAAAATAAGCCCTGCTTTCCATGTTTGTATACAAATACAAAGCTCCCCAGCACACCTGCCTTTGCCTACACAGAATGGAATCCCAGGGGTCTTCTTGCTTTATGATCACTGAGATATACAGCAGAAAAGGAACTGATCAGCCCGTGGGTGAAATGTGTTTTCTCTCTGCCACAGAGGCTTGGCATTAATGGGCATTGACTTTACCCGTGGAAAGCCAGGATGTATAAACTAGGTCTGACAGCATCTCTGTGTAGCCCCATGAGGTGAATTAAGGCTCTTCAGAGTTCCAGCACCCCTTTTTGTGCACTCAGAGTAATAGCTAATGCAATCCAATCCATTAAGCACTTCATGAGCGTCTACCCTATGCAAAACTGCCAGGAGCCCTAGAGGGAACCAACCGAGCGAGATACTGCTGACATCTTCAAGAGGTTACGGGTCTGGAAGAGATAAGGCACAGACACAAACACCACCACACGTAGGCCCCCCTCCTGGAGACTGTAACAGTGACTCCTGGCAGCTACGCCTCTAGGTCTCCTGAGGATTAAGAAGTGGGGTATCTGGTCTACTATATCAACATCCAGGAAGAATCAAGTTCCAGCTCAGGGTCCAATCAAGAACCTACTCTTGCAACATAAGGACATGGAGAAAGGACTCCCTACCTCTGCAGAACAATGAAGCACAGAAAGGGGAAAGTAAGGTGATTTTGAAGAACACAGGAGCAAGTCAAAGAATCAAGTATGAGAGTTTTGCTGTAAAGAGCATTAGAGACTCCAGGAGAAGAATCCAATATCTTCACTCAAATACAAGGCACATACAGAAAAAAATCCAAAATCCAGCAGAACTTGCATGATAAAAAAGGGGTAAATGTTGTTTGAAACACCCAGCACAGAATAGAAACCTTCTGCTGGACACACGACAAAGCATTTCATCAATTCCTTAGTGAGGAGAAAATTGGCCAACATCAGACTGCCCCATGTATAATGCATAACACTTTATTTATAAATAAATTTGCCTGCTACCTACATGCCATTCTCATTGCACAGTATGGGTTTCATTATGATTTACTTATTTATACCCCATATTGCTTCAAGAATAAATTAAGGTAGCTAACCTGTTTACCATCTTCCCAAAGTCCCAAACTAAAGAAGCCCCTTCAGATAGCATCATCTACACAGAAATTTAAACTGGGGGACCACACCTGCTGCAGCCATCAAGAGACCCATAATGAGACTATGGGCCTCAAACAGGGACAAAGTTCAAGTCTAGCCCTGGGTGGAAGTTGGCAGAAAGGAAAAGATTCTGAAGAAAATTGGTGATGAATATAAGCCAGGCGTGGTGGTGCATACCTCCAATCCCATTACTCGGGAGGCTGAGGCAGGAGGATTATTGCAAGTTCAAGACTAGCATGTACTACATAGTGAGTTCAAGACCAACCTGAACTGCATAGTAAAACCCTGTCTCAAAAAGACAAAAAAAAAAAAAAAAAAGAGGACTACGACTGTCTCCATTCACTTATGATAAATAGTTTTAAGGACAGACTGTCCCCAAATGCCTGAATGAGCAGGGTTAGGCATATTCAGTCACTGGATTTTGGGTCAGCTAATAACCACAAGCTTTCCCCTAAAACTCATTGCAGTTCTGTACAAAGGCTTCAAATTGTTTCTATGTCCCTATCCTTCTGGGTTCTAAGAGTACCTTTTGAGTCCTCAAGAAGAACCAAAGCTATGGGATACCGAAGAAATATTTACAAGAAAAACTCAGGCCTAAAAATGGGCTTCTATTCATGTTTATGTAATATTCAAAGTGTGAAAGTTGGTAGCAGCGAAGTAGAGTCTCTTTTGTCAGGCTCTATCCACAAACATAAATAAAGCCAGGAGGTCATGAAGGAAAGAATCCTACCTGTGTGTATCTGATAACAAAAAGCATCACAACAGGCTCTGCCAGAACCATGACCCTGCACAAAAGCTGTCACAGATTTACACACACACACTCCCTCTGCAAGGACATCTGCACAGGAAATGTGTGTTCATTGCTGGATGGGCAACACTCTTGTTGTTATGCGTTGTAGCCGAGGATTACTATTTCACATGTCTTATATAATCCTTCTCCTTTTGCCTTTAAAAACTTCCCCTTGCCTCAGCCTCTTGGAGTACTCTGTTGGCTTATTCTGACACCTCTGTCCCCATTTGATCACTCTTTGGGTTGACAGAAGGGACAGGATGCTGGGGGTGGGAGCTGCTGTGGCTGTGGAGAGCAGGAAGGACCCCTGCTTCACCAAAGCCAAGCCAGGCGGGGCTTCTAAACAGGGGCGGCGGGGCTCGATTCGCGTGGGAGCGGGAATGTAGGTTGGTAAAACCGAGAGCCGCTTCTCTAAAGGGAGCATCGCTGAATGGAAAGGGGAGTGCGGGAGCTGTCAGCTACAGTCCCGCACTCTGCAGGAGATGCAGGGAAGGATCACAGGTGATCAGAAATGTTTTGAGCTACCTGACTCTCCCAGGTAAGGTTAAGCTTAGCAAGAAGACCCCTGCCAGACTATCGCTCCAGCTTTGATCTGCGCTCAGTAAGCAGCTGGCCTTCTGACCCTTTATCAAAAGCATGTGAGAGTGGATGAAAAGATAAAGTGGAAGACGGTAGTTAAGAAGTATCCAGGTGTCCGTGGTTAATTGCATTAAGCCTCACTGGTCCATCCCTGCATTGTGTGGGGTCCTTTTTTTTCTTCGTATATGAGACTCCCGGGCATAAAGCATAGCCAGGGAACCCCACATCCTTCATCAGTGAGCTGGAGATTTGCTTCCAGACACCAGCTGGATTGTTAGCCTGTGACCACATCCTCTTATATTCCCTGCAGGGAATGATTTTTAATAATGACCAGCTATCCTGATAGAATAGTTTCCTGGTTTTAAATTGAGTCAAGTCAACAAGCAACTAAGAAATAGTAGGGGCCTTGATCAGGGTAACGGTTTTTTCAAAAATAAATAATTCCAAGAAAAAAATATGGAAGTTAAAAATCCATAGGGGTTAATCATTCATTGGCTTTGGTTGAACACTGCGGACTATAAACCCAGGGAATGGATATGGAATGGTGCCACCACCAGATGGAAAAGACACCCATAAGCAGAGTTTGAGGTGTCCAGGGGACACTGAATTGGTAAAGAAAGGTCAGGCTCTGCTGTGGCAAGAAATTGCCCCAAAGTCTCAGTGACTTCAACTTTTATCACTTGCAGCTTTGTGCAATTTAGACATCTCTCTCTTGGGGAGCGCTTTTTCAGTGAGAAATTCTGAAATCCAGGCTCTGCCTGTATCATGACTCTGCCACCTTCGAGAACTTTGCGTCCATGAGAGAATGGGATAGAATCAGTACATCATCCCCTCAAGGGCTAGTGTGCCTCACCTTGCTCCCAAACTGGATGCAGGAGAGGCTAGAAAACAAGTTCCACCTGTGTTCCCAGAGCAGGAGCAGGGTTCCAACAGCATCTAGCCTGTCTCTGCCACAGATTCAAAGTGTTCAAGGGAAAACAGTAGCTAGAGATACCACACAGGGGTTCAGAAGGAAGAGGCATGAATCAAGCTGCAGATGTCAATTTGGTCAATGACTTACACCTGGAAAAATGCATGCATTCAACCAAGAGAATATACATACTTTAAGCAGAAGGGAAATCTGAAGGATGCCAACTGTTCTAGAGGCAGAGAAAAAAGAAACACTGAAAGATAACCAATGTCTTTACTTGGAGAAAGACAGGAACACAGAATGGAGAATGGAGAATTAAGACATGTTCTTGTGGGAATGAAGAAATACCGTCAGGCTTCGTTGCAGTGAGCTGACCATATTTACAGAGCCAGACATGGCAGCTCATTCTGGCAAAGAATTGTTACTTCTCTGGCTAATAGAGGAGTCTTGGGATTTGTGGTTTGACGCTAAGACAATAGAATTTCTAGGGCTTCTCAGTGCATCAATGGAAACAATATTAGGATTGGAAGAATACACTTGCGGAACTGTTAGCATTTGTACAAAGGAAGGTAATATGGGCTAGGAGGCATCAGAAGGAAGTCCTAGATCTGGTAGCCACTGGGAAGTCACTTAGTCCTGCTGAATGTCAAGGTCCGAGTCTCTCAGTGTGGGGATTATACTTCCAGCTATGTTAATTATGGAGGAGAGACATTAATTGTCCACTGTGTGCCAGACCCTGTGCTGAATTCTTTCAACAGATTCTCACTTATTCAGTCCTATACATTTCAACTGAATGAAGGATACAGGACTCTCCATTCCACAAATGGAGAAACTAAGACTGAGAGAATTTACTTAAATTGCCCATGGTCATATATCTGAATCACACATGAAATTCAGGCACAGGCAGATAGAAGCTGAGACTAAGAAATATCCAGATGCCCAATGTCCCTAGGTTTTATTCATTGACTCAATAAATATATACATAATGAGTTTTGCATCATCCTTTTAAAGAAGCATCTTCCCAAGAAACAAGATGCTAAGCACAGAAGAGGCCTTTGTCTTCCACCACACATCCTGGGCCCTAATTAGGAGCCCAGTACCCCAAAACTCACACCACCTTATTTCTCCCATGTAAGTGGGAGAAATTTCAAGACCAGAAATTGATGGCCACTTGATACACTTGAAAAGGTGCTTTTCCATGTTTGAGAAGGTGATTCCCCACCTTTGTCAGCTGAACAGTTTAGTGATTAGGTTCTCTATCACTTTGTCAAGATGGAGCAAGAGCAGCTAAACAAAGCCAGACTCCAATGCCCTGCATTCCATCAATAAGAAGAAAATGAGTAAGGTGACCCAATTTGTAAATCCCTCTGAACATAAAGAGCTCAATCTTATCACACATACAGAAGAAGTGTTTTTCCTTTGAATTTATCTATTTATCAGTTCACACAGTACACTATTCTTATTATAGGAAACCATAGAATGGAATAGAGTCTATAAAATTACCAAAAGATCATGTGATACAAAATATCAGAGAAAAGCTACAAGATCACAATAAATTAAAGTGGTTTAGTATACTTTTTAATTTCAATTCAAGTACATTCTTTAATTCCCCTATAATTGTTAGTAAAATTAAATTCTCTTTTCCAATTAAAAGAAAACCAAAATGTTTAGCAGTTGAGCCCCTCTGAGCTCTCTATAAATCTCCTTTAACAGGTAAAATAGAAGCTGTATGTGGCGCTCTATCAGTCTCCAGCAGTGTTATTACACATGCACACGATAAAAAGATGGTGACTTTTTTTTTAATTTTCAAAGCTCAACTCCAGGGGAAAAAAATCTCTTGCTAATGCTGATTTTTTTTTTTTTTTACGTATTACCACCAGTGAACTTAGGAAGCCTAGTGTTTTCACCAGTACACCTTCCAGGAGCCAGCCTTGTGCTGAGTCACAGAATATACTGATGATTTAGGAGTCAAATCATGTGAGTAGATAATATTCAGGAACACATATTTTTTACTAAAGGCACAGCAGGGCCAGGGATATAGCTCAGTGGTACAAGCGCCTGCCTGGCAAGTGCAAGGTCCTGAGTTTGATTCCCAGTACCAAAAAAATAAAATAAAGGCACAGCACTAAACAAAACATCTAAGTTCCCAATATCAAGAAGTTTATATTAGTATAGTCAGGGATGAGAAATGTAAAAATATAAATAATTTAGTCTAGCAAAAGATCACAGTTACTAATATACACTTGATACATAACAAAACAAAAAGCTTTCATTTGTTCCTTTGGAGGTGGTCATCTTTAACTAAAAGGATCAATTTTGGAAAAATAAACACAGTAGGGTAAGAGCAGGCATTCCATCAGCCAATCCTGTCTACTCAAGCCTGGAAACCCACCTTGGCCACCCTTGCTTTCTGTTCTTTTATTAAACTGATGTCCACATGTCCCCAGCTCCAGCGCAGGAACTACAAAAGCAGCCTGCACATGTCCAGATATTGCTAGTTTCTCATTTAGGGCTAAAGAATCCTCCAAGACAAGACTTAATTTCAATTATTCTGCAAAGCAAGAACTGAAGGCTAATGTTAGCTGGGTGTAGGTATGTAAAACTGCAGCAGTACAGAATGTGCTCTGGGTTAGCTGTATGCAAACCCATCTCAAATGTTTCAAACAAGTTTAACTTGTCCCTGTGCAAATGAAAGTAAACACCATGGCCCTTGGCAAAATTGAAAATCAAGACAAGTTTGTCTTAGATGTCCAGGGGTTTTTTCTCTCTAGCCTGCTGTGTTACATTCAGAGGATTGTTATAGGAAAATGCAAGCTGCTCCAGGTATTGTGGGTAGATCGTATTGTAATTCAGGGAACTAGGTGTTTCCAAATTTGTTTGAAAAACTTGGGAATGCCAAGCCATGAGCTTAACTAGAAAACAAATGGAAACTGTTGGGCAGGGGGTGGATTAGGTTTTGAAATTTAATTTTCAGATATAGACTGAAAAGTGTAGCTCTTTCTGTCTCTCAAAGTACAAAAATTGCCTGTATATTACAAAGTCTATTCAAAAGCTCTCCACCTTCCTAGGGAATTCTACCTTCAGAAATGAATTTCTCATATTGAAGCTTTGCATGGTACAAGAGCAAAGTCTTTACACTTCTATGGAACATATTTACTATGAAAATATCATTTGGAATTTAAAAATAGAAGAAGAAAATTAATAACCAGCATTGAGAAAAAAAAAACATTCAAAGGCCAAAGATAATACAGTCATTAATCCCAACCTTTGTCTTTTGTCATTATTTTGTGGGTTAAGGAACTTTGGGACATCCTTCCCTCTTTGTATACCCCTACACACACACACACACACACACACACACACACACACACACACACACTTCCTTTCTAAGCCCTAGGGAGTCTGTCACCCATGTAAGTACCACAAGAACTCATTATAATAACACTAGATCTACAGTATCTCACATTCAAAAATCTGACAAAATCATTCCATAAAGTAGTTTGTGCAAAATTGCTCTATTTAAAAATAAACCTAAGATTAAATCATGGTTTGATCAATCTTGCATTCTTACATCTGGTAATCTGAGCAACGTTGTTGAAGATAATAATATATAATATAACAACCACTGTTAATTCCTATCATTTTGTTTCAAAACCCTGTATCATCTTTATTGTTTTTGCTTTGTTTTGTTTTTGTCTATGTTGTTGTTATATTTTTTATTCTCTTTATAATTTAAAAACTAAACCTAAGATTTAAAAAGGAAAATCTTTAACTGTAATAAATAAAATACAAAAAAATCTTTATTTCTTGCATTTAAAACACAAAGAAAATCTTAGAAAATCTTTTAGTGTAATAAATAAAATACAGTTTAGAATCTACATGCTTCTAGCACCAAAACCTGTCCTATTTCTTTGTATTTGTTTAAAAGTACTGATGGTTTCCATTTCTCTTTGAAGCTGTGCCCATGCTGGTGCCCCTGCCCTTAAAAACACCTATGTCAATCCTGTGCTTCCAGAGAGCTCAAAAACCTGCTCTCACTTCAGACAGTATTTGGCCCCGTCCAGTGAAGACAGTAGCCTTTGCCTCAGCTGGAAATACAAAGTCTCCATGGGTGCTTCTATATTCCCCTCCTTTTTCCTAAATCAAAATAAAGAAAATGACATCTGCTCTGCTACTCTTCTTAGAACCTTGACTATTTATTGTCCCCAGAAGGACTGGTTACTCATTAACCAGAAGATTGGCTTTATACCTGTCACTTGGTTTATGCTGTTTTCCTTGCTTTCTATTTGTATATAAAAGAAATCCACTCGTGCACTGTCTACATATATTCAGAATCAATTTCTACAGGGCAAGAACTTAATAGATCATCTCTCTAAGACAGTGGTACTAAGACTTTTTGACCCAGGTTCTACTGTGGCAAAGGAAAAGACCCCATGACCTTTGTTTCTGTACCCTGTTCACAAAGAAAACAATGAAAATTAAAAATAAAGTGGAAGTAAATGCAGTAAAAAATAATCATAGCATTTTTCCAGAATGACCAAAGTAATGTCTAAAAACAGCCCATTTATTTTTTCACTTATGTAACCACAAACAACTGAACCAAGACTAGATTTGTGGGGCACAGACCACAAAGCACGGTTTTCAGAAATTCCATTCCATGGCTTTTATCATGGAAGACAAGAGTTCTGTAATAATGAAAAATCTCATGTAACTACAGGAAAGTATTATTGTTATTATTTCAAGCAACAGAAACAAATTGGACAATTTCAACCATAGTTATCAAGAGGGAAGTAGGGAATTTATTGACAGAGAAATGAAGGGAAGTCAATATGTTTTGGAAAGGACAGGAACCAGGCACCATCAGAGATAAGCAGCAAGAAGAAATTCATGGGCGATTTAGTGAGCCACCATCCAGCAGGATAATATGGGGCCATGTCATTTGGGCTGCCACATTATAGGAGTGAAATTTCAAAAGGACATTGTCTAAGTAGTTTGAACTAAGGAATTTGAACACCACTTCTGGTAACAAATATGTGAATTATTTCCTGACACCACCCAATTCTCCACTTTTCAGCTGGGTGCTCCATGATTCACTTCAGTTCTGACACCAACCACTCATTGTTAGCAAAGACCCCACAGGGTAAGGCTCAGCCCCACAGAACTGCCTCCCCTTCAGGCTCCAGTCACACACCGGCCCCTCATGCTCCTCACTAACCACCTTGGAGACAGACTCCTCCTCAGGTTTGATAATTTACTAGAAGGGCTCATGGAATTCAGGAAATATTCTCAGTTTATTATAAAGCATAAAACTCAGAAACAGATCAATAGAAAAGATGCAAAGAGAAGGCTTGGGAGGTGCGAAGGGCCCAGAGCTTCCCTACCTTCCCTGGACACACTGCCTTCCTAGCACCCTGATGCTCACCAACCTAGATGCTCTAGAAACACTGTCACTGAGGTGGGGGACACAGAGGTCCCATCATGTATGCATGATAAACTATGGCCATTGGCAATTAATTCAATCTCTAGCCCCCTCCCTGCCACTGACTTCAAAGATGAGGAGCTGAAAGTTTTGCCTGAAACCACATAGGTGGTTGCTCTGGCAGTCAACTCCCATGCTGAAACCCTGTAGGGATCCACCAAGAGTATAAGCTCAGGTATGACTGGAAAAGACTTGTGAATCCAAAGGTACATATATCACCTTTATCATTCAGGATATTTGAGGAGCTTCAGAAGCTCTATTCCAGCAACTAGGAGCAACCAAGTACAATTTCTTCCTGTACCATTCCAGCCTAGCATGGGTTAAATGCTTTCCCCCTGGCCAGGGGAGGATCAGGAACTATGACTGGCCAAGAAGGGATAACTGAAACTCATTGACCAAAGTATGGATGCTGTAGATACATGGATACACATGCCATCGGGTTCCATGGAAGAATGTAATCTGGACTCTGTGGGAACCTCAGATAATGTGATAACCTTTAACAACTCGGTTCATGCTAAGAGCTACTAAATAACTCCTAATGATCCTTCATTGGGAACTGTATTGTATCCCCCTAAAATTCATGTTTAAGGATTAATGTAACTATATTTGGAGAGAGAGCCTTTTGAATGCAATTAAGGTTAAATGAGATTATGGCTCTACTCCAACAGGTGTCCATAAAAGACAAAGATGTCAGGAATGCAGAGGGAAGACCATGTGAAGACTCCAGGAGAAATCAAGACTTCAAGTATTTTCACCTGGGACTTACAGCCTCCACAACTGTACAAAAATTAATACTGTTATTTCAGCCATCTAGTCTGTGATAGTTCCATGGCACCTCTAACATACTAATATAGTTTTGACATTTTTAAAATAAAGTTTACAGATTTATGTGTCATTTTCTACAAAAAAGAGGGACTCTTTTGTTTATATCGTGGCCCCTAAAGAATATCATGCCTTGGAAAACTGCTCCAAAATAATACATTTAATCAAGCTAATTTCCAACAAGCAATTTCCTCCAATCCTGCTTCTATTTAATACTCAACACATCTTAAAAACTAAACAAAATAGATTAATGAACACTAAAGACATTGTATTAGTCAGCTTCCCATTACTGTGACACAATACCCAAAATAATCGACTCATAAAGTAGAAAGGTTTTTTCTGGATCATAGTATTAGAGGGTCCAGTCATCATCAGTTGGCCCATTATTTCAGACCCATGGGGAAGCAGAACATCATAGCTGAGCATATGGTACAGAAAAACCACTTACCTGGTGATGAGGAAGCAAAATCTAAGAATAAGAAGGAGCCAGGGTTCTACTTATGCTTACGAGTATCCCGCCAATGACCTAAAATCCTCCCACCAGGGCCCACGTTGCAGATTTTGCTACCTCCCAATAAAGCTACACTGGAGACAAAGCCATTAGCATTCAACATCCAAACAAGCCAGGTATGTGGCTCACCTGAAATCCCAGCACTCTGGGAGGCTCAGGCAGGAGGATCACAAGTTCAAGTCCAACCTGGGCAATTTAGTCAGACTCTGTATCACAAGAAGGGCTGAAGATATAACTCAGTGCAAAGACCTTAGGTTCAATCCCCAGTACTACAAAAAAAGAAGGCAAACCAGATTTAAACTACAGTGGTCATTTTCCTCAAAGATATTCTCAGCTTGAGTGAAATTTTCATTGTTGAAGTATAAAATGTTCGATGTTTTAATTCCATTTAATAACCAAATGCCAAATGCTGTTGTTTGCTAATCACTAAATTAGCCTCTATTAATGTGGAAAAATGAGGTCCATTCCCTAACCTCAAGGAACACAGTATGTAGTAGAGGAGATAATCTGAAAACAGATTATTAAATTTCCTGTAATAATATTTATATAAGGTGGTACGGCATGATGTGTTAACTAGAGCATTATTGTTGTACAAGGGTATGAGAAATGATGCTAGAAAATGACCAAATTCATAGGGTAAATATGGTTCATTGCTCTGCCCCAGAAAGTATACTAGAAAACTTGGGGACAAGAATTATGTTATCTAATTAACAAGAATATTAACTTGTGTAAGTTAGCCTACAATGCAAAACTCAAGTTAAGCTAGAAGACAACTAGGAGTTACCATCATTCATTGTCTCTTACGATAGGGCTCCATGGGTTGAAGTTTTTAAAAGCTGTTGAGAGGGAACCAAAGCTTTCTTCCCTCTTCCCCTCTCTTCTCTCTCTTTACTGAAAATGGAAAATGGGTGGGTTTTTTTCTTGTACTTATTGTTGGTTTCATGTTTCTTGGTCTTTGTGGACTTAATAAGTACAATACTGAGCTGGCTTTTAATGCTATTACCCTCAACTGATTTTTTTTTCCTATGATTCAAGGTCCCTTGGGGGGAAAAAAATCTCTCTGCCTTTCAGCATTAAAGCCCCAAAAAGAATATTAATAATATATATGCAGATGAACATCCAAATCCCATTGAAAATATTCAGAAAATTCTTTGTAGAATTTAGTTTGAAGTAGAGAAAAATCCTCTCAATACAAGACATGTCTGTCTTACTTATAAAGATACATATCTAAGAAGCATCTCATTCACCAAGAGAAAATGAATGTGACTAACATCTAAATGCATTCAAATATCTGTACAGGCCAGGGACAAGTGGAAAATTATTTAAAAGGAAATGACTAACGGAATTTACTATCTGAAGTCCAAACTTTCATCAGACTTATAAAATGTCTCTTCAAAGCACATATTAAACTAGATAGAAATTAAACCAGTTTCTTCTGAAAAAAATTTAGTAAAAATAATTAATTAATTGATTGATTGATTAAAAGAAACTAAACTGAACAAAGGGAAATTCTCTTTTTAACTATTCCTCCCATTGACATAAGCCCTCACTGATCTCATGGTATTGTATAGTGTTGAGTCTGAAAATCTTTCAATAGACATATATTCATTATGTATCAGTTGAGCACAACAGCTGATTCTGCCAACTATCAAGAAATTTTAAAAAAGCAGTAGAAGACATGGTCCCAGCTTTATTTGGGAAGATAAATCTTACACCCTGCTTCTAAGAGTCTCTAATGGGAAAATTCTTTTAAAATTACCTCTGTGTCAAATTATATCTTTGACTCTCAGTGGAAAGTGGGGTAAATCAGTTGTCAGAACCAATCCAACAAACATAAGGAAACCAACAGGGCCACAGTTGATATGATTTCAACTCCCAACTTCCTACCAAACATAGTTCCATTAACTAATTTAAGGAGAAGATACAGTATGGCCTTGGTTCCTGTTGCATTGCTATAACAAAATACCTGATGCTAAGACAGGTATAGAGAAAACAGATTTCTTTGGCCCACAATTTCAGTGGTTGGCAGATCCAAAGAGCATGGTGCTGGCATCCTGGAGAGGTCCCCCTGGTGTCACACCACATGGCAGCCAGCAGAAAGGGAAACAGACGTATGTAGAAGGGCATGTGTTTGAGCAAAAGAGTAGGAGTGTGGCCAGGCTCGACCTTTTAATAACAGCCTTCTCTCGTGAAGACTATTCCTTTCCCACCAGACTAGTTCCATCCTGGGAGACAGCATCAACTCATCGTGAGGGTGGAACCCCAAGACCTAATCACCTTGCACTTGGCACCATCCTTTAGAGGTTCTGCCGCCCAGGCACAGCACAACGTGAACCAAGCACCACAGAAATCATATACTTTATATTCTTACAAACTTCACATTACTTTTTAAATTAACCTGCAACTCATTCCAAGAACTCTCTTTTGTTCATGAATGTGAAACAGCCATGAGAATGGCTTCTATACGTATGTTGTTTTTATTTTTTATTCTTGTTTCTATTTTTTTTCTTGTTGTTATTTCCTCAGCTTGCTTACCAGATATCATTGAATGTTGTTTTCTTCCTGCAGTTGAGTTTTAGAAATACCAAAGGATTTGAATAACCTCAAAACCATAAAGGAAAAATAGAAGCTGAAAACAGGAGAGAATCCTTAAAAATGTACCTAATACACTTAGGTAGTATATGACATAGGCAATGGGGACTTTTTGCTCCGGTGCACACAAGCAACCATCAATTGGTCCTCTCTTCAGATAATACTGGCAAAAATCTTCCTAAATAAATTAATGTTCCAATCACTTTTTACTCATTTGATGGGAAAACAGTATATTGACTAATAATGACTTTAGAGTATATTTATATGTTCCCTGTTTATCTGTTTTGTATGGTAGTAACATTATAATAGATTGTAAGGTTGAACAAAGATATGTATCTACGGGGACTACAGATGATGAAGAAGCATAAGAAGAAAGACAAATAAGAAAAGTGCCATGATCATGATTTTTAAGTCAGATGTTTGTATTGGGGCTAGTGTATTTTTATGATGTATCACTTCATGAAAGATTCTCGTAGAAGACAAGGCATATCTGGAAAGGAGATATTGTTAAGAAAATAATAAACTTTGATGTGGCAAGCTTCCTCTCTTGACCAACATGGTTCTTCCCACATTTACATGTAATTTCAAGTCATTTTTGTTTACATGAGGATAAATTTAGTGGATTCTATGGGAGGCACCTTTACTAACAGACCCACAAATAACAATTAGTCATAGGAGTAGAGGGAATATCAAGAATCTAATATGCAAAATTACAATAGTATCATGAAACCTGACTGTCAGGATTTCATCACTGGCCTAGCCAAGATTGCTGAAATTTCTTAGGTTTTGTGTGAAGATTAAATATATTATGCAAAGCACTAACATATACTAATGGCTCAATACATGTTACAGAAAAAATCAAGGAGAGAAAATGGGTGGCAGGTAGTTATGCAAAGAGAGAGAGAGAGATACAGAGAAAAAAGTTTTCTTCTCTTTTACGATTTTTGGAATAAAACTTTACATTATGTATAATCACAGAGATGCTTGCACATGTGAATTCATTCTTTAAATTTGGGGAATTTCAAATTTTAGGAGTGTTGGTTATTTTATTAATTATCTCTGAAAATCCTGTGGAGTACAAATGCTAACCAATGCCCTTCTCATTCTTCTTAGATTAGACAGCCTCATTTTATAGCAGTCAGTGGTTCCTATTTTCCCAGTCACATTCAGTGTTTGGCTAGGTATGTCCCTAGCAACAATACAGAGGAAGTTTCAATATGAAAACTGTCAGGAACACACAGTGTGTAAACGATTTAGAGAAAAAGAATCTAGATAGATAGGCTTTTGCTTCCAGTCAGTACAGAACAATTGGTGGTAGATTTGCTTTCCGCTAAAGACAACTATAAAACTGGCCAAATATACACAGCAACTATTTAATACACTGAACAACAAACAGCACAAGGATATTTTCTTGGACAGGAAGTAAGCCCATAAAGTGAAGCACTTGGACATTTCAGGGGCTCCCTGAGCCAAGAAAGAAATGAGCAAAGTTCCAAGCAGCTGAAGGACTGGCATGGGGTCCTGGAAAGAAGGCATTGCATAGATAAAGTGAGAATAAGAGGTTGGCCATGGTGTTCTCTAAGTCCTGCAGGGTAAAATCCCTGAGGTCCATAGGAGATTGCCTACTCAGGGCTGAGCCTTGATTTTTCAAAAGATTTTTAAGGAGACTTCCTTTTTTTGTTTGTTTGGTTTTTTTTCTTTGTTTGTTTTATTTTAAAAAAATAAAAGCACAAAAACATATTAACAAAGGGACACAAATTAGCATAAAAAATAGTACAATCAAAACTGATTTGCACACAAGGTGACATGGACTCAACAATGGTTGTTGCTTTACCTATACATATCTTCGAAATGTATATACATGAACACAGATACAGACATGCAAAATTGGTCAGACAATCATCTCAACAACAGAAAAACACAAAAAACAAAAAACCAAAGACAAAAAAAAAAAACCCAACAATAGTTGCTGCTTTGCATATTGATATCTTCGAAGTGTGTGTTCGGGATAACACATAGAGACATACAAGATTGATCGAATAACCCATCATCAATTATTCCTTAGCATTAAGTGATACAATACAATAGTAGAACCATGTTGGCCCTCCTGCACATATGTAGATACATATATACATACATATATTTTTGCCTCTTTCTTTTCTCCTTTCCCTCGTCCCATATGTTCTCTGCTTTTGAACAGATTTCCTTCATGTCTCTTAGTTTATATTCCCACCCTCAGGTTCTTACACCAGTGATACAATACGTTGCCTGCACATGTACCACTTACTTATTTCACTTATGAGTATGGACTCCACTTTTGACCACTTGCCTACAAAGTCCCCAAAACTGTCTTTCTTTATAGCTGAATAATATTCCATTATATAAAAATGCCACAATTTTTTAATACAGTCTTCTGTGGATGGACACTTGAGTTACTTCCACATTTTAGCTATTACAGATTGCACTGCTATAAACATGGGTGCACATATATCAGAGTGATATGTTTTCAAATCTTCTGGGAAAATACCCAGAAGGGGAATAGCTGGTTTGAATGGAACCTCTACACCTAGTTTGCTGAGAAATCTCCAAACTGCTCTCCACAGTAGTTGCACCAGTCTGCATTCCCACCAGCAGTGTAATAGAGTCCCTATTTCTCCACAGCCTTGCCAGCATTTCTTATTGGATGATTTTTTCATACTGTCCAGTCTTACTGGGGTGAGATGAAATCTCGATGTTGTTTTTATTTGCATTTCTCGAATGACTAAGGATGTGGAATATTCTCGCATATATTTATTTGCCATTTGTATTTCTTTGTCGGAGAAGTGTGTATTCATCTCAGATGCCCATTTCTGGATTGGGTCTTTGAATTTGGACATGTACATGTGTTTTAGTTCTTTGTATGTTCTAGATAGCAGTCCTTTGTCTGAGGGACAGCCAGCTAGGATTTTTTCCCAATTTGTGGGTTTTCTTTTTACTTTGCTGGTGATTTCTTTAGATGTACAAAAACTTTTCAGTAGGATGAGGTCCCAATTATTGATTCTTTGAAGTGTTTCCCTTGCAGTTTCATTTTTGTTCATGAACTCT
>PVLD010027906.1:0-20112 GCA_004027595.1 Dinomys branickii
GGGTGGATGGGTGGGTGGGTGGATGGATGCATGCATGCATGGACAACCAGCCTAGAAAGAGAGATGGGACAGAGCCACACTCTTTTCCTACCAACTGCACAGCGGTTCTCCCCTCCATCCTAGTTTTAGAATGTTCCTCTTTCTTCGTTTGTCAGGGAAGACTCGGAGGCTGCCCCTCCCCCCGCCTTCCCAGCAACATGTGAATCCATCCACCGGTTTCTTCACACTGTGTGGTGCGCCTGTCTACCCTGGGGAAGGAGAAACCATGGCCTGGCACTGACTTCCCTGGCACAGCAGGCCCTCTGCTCTTCGCACCCCCAGCAGCAGGTAGCTCTTCCCTCAGGTAACCCTCTACCTAGACCTGCTCTGAGTTTCGTTGCTCTGTCCTTAAGTGTGCCCAGAAATACCATCATGCAGGTCATTGCTCAGAGAGCCTGAGGGATCAGCTGCCAAGTCTGGCCACACTTCTGGGCTCAGAGGAGCTGAATGAACCAGACAGAGCCATCGTGGCAGAAGCTGGCAAAGAACCACTTTTCCAGACTGTGAGCCAGTGTTTCCATACCTGAGCTCATGAATCAGCAGGTGTCTGCTGTCTAGACTGAGGGCAGCCACAGACCTTGGGTCACCAGGGTCTCCTCTGCCCCATCCAGCTCTGACCTGGGTCATGCGCCCCATGTAGTACATACTGTGCTGGGGAGACACGCCCACACCAGGCTAGTACTTCCAGGGTCACAAGAGCTATGGGGACCTGGGGGTGCTGGGGGCCCACGCAGCCTGGACTGAGGGGAGCTGAACTTCAGCCCACAGGCCCCTTCATCTCACAGCCCAGGCTGCAGGGGTGGTGGCAGCACAGTGCAAGCAGTAGCAACTCAGCAAACAGACACATGGGCAGAGTTCCATGCAAGCTGGGCTACAGCCAGGCGCAGGCAGAGGAGCTCAGGGTGGGTGTGTGAGGAGGAGGAGGAGGAGGAGGAAGAGGAGGAGGAGGAGGAGGGAGAGGCCTCAGTGGACATGGACGGTAGCCCCACACCCCGCTCCCCTCCTGTCTGCAGCCCCCTGCAGTCACTTGTTTTACATGTGACCATCACCTCCTCCTGTGTTCGCCTGCATGCCTCACCCGGACGCCCACCCAAGGCATCAGGCCTGCCGGGCTTACTAATCCCTAGTGCAATGTCCTGGATGCTAAATATTTCTCAACTACAAATATCCATCTGTGGACAGTTAGTCCCTGCTGCCCGGACTGAGCGCAGCGGGGGAGGCCAGCTCTGGGTGCTGGGTGTGCTGGCAGCTTGGGGCATTCCAAGGTCGTGTGGGGATGTGGAGCCCTGTCCTGGCATGACATTCCCCACTCTCCAAGCCCAGAGCTCAGCCTCTGCAGTGAGAACGCGGGAGACATGCAGGCCGGGACAGCAAACCCCGCTGCCCCACAGTCTGGGAGCATGCTCAGATGGCAGTAGGCCACTCTGGGGTGGCGCTGCCTCCCCTAGACCGTCCCAAGGTTCCCTCTCCCCCAGGAGGTGCTCTGCAGAGGGTAGTGGAAGGGTAAGGCTTGTCACAACCACACCCAGTCGTGGAGGGGGATGCACCCCTTCCCTATCTAGCACAAGACAAGGTCTCCACAGGCTGAGTTTCCCAGAGCTGTAGAGCGCTGTGACCCAGAGGTCTCGAAAATGTAACCCATTGACAGAGTCATGCTACCCATAGAGACATTGTCTTACCTGTTTGGCTTTTGTTTGAAATAGGGTCTTGCCATGTAGCTCAGCCTGGGCTCAAACTCACGGTGATCCCCCTGCCTCAGCCTCCCAAGTGCTGGGATTACAGGTCTGCATCGCCATGGCCGGCTGCTGACCACTTCATAGTGTAACTGTGGAGGAGCGTGGCTGCCCAGGAGGCTCAGGCATCAACCCTGACCCCCGAGCCCCTGTGCTAATGCAGTCCCTGGGCTTGGTGTGGGTCACAGGATGATACAAAACAACAGCACCTGCACTGATTAACAAGAGCAAAGCATGTGCTGGGCACAGGGGAAACTGAGGCCCAGCCTTGTGTGGAGAGGTCACAGCAAAGAGCTCACTATCATCCGACTACAGGAGGCACAGGACAGAAATGGGCGGGTGCTCCCTGCTGCAGTCCCTCCGTCGCCCTGGAGAAACCCCGCCAGCTGCAGCCCTTGGCTGTCCCTGCCTGCTAGTGCAAGGCCCAGCACACCCTCCTGGGTCTGCACACCTGGCCCTATGGGTCCCGCCAGCCAGGGACACACTGGCATCATCTCAGGATGCCCACTCACCAGAACCGTGACATAGTGTTGGGTAATCCCAGCACTTGAGAGGCTGAAGCAGGTGAGTTCAGGTCACTCTGGGCTATACGAGTCCAAGGACAAGCCTGAAATGCATGGCGAGAGAGTCTCAAAAAACAGAAAAACTAGCTGATTTTTCCCACTCTGTGGGTCTTTTGACTTTGTGATTTCTTTTGTTGTACAAAAGCTTTTTAATAAGGTGATATCCCATTTATTGATTATTTGCAGTGTTTCTCTATGTGGTCTGGGTTTTGCTTACTCCTGTGTTTTCAAGATTTCTACCTACTTTCTCTTCCAGTACATTTAGTGTTTTAATTATTTAGATCTTTGATCCATTTTGACTTTAGTGCATGGTGATAGACATGGGTCTAGTTTTACTCTTTGGCATGTGCAAAGCCAGTTTTTCCAGCACCATTTACTAAAGACACTATCTTTCTTCTAGTGAATGTGTTTTTTCCCCTTTGTCAAAAATAAAGTGGCTGAGTGTGTTCACAGTTGCATCTGCATCTTTTAATCTGTTCCACTGATCCTGAGGTCTGTTTTTGCCAATACCATGTTTTTACTATAGTAGCTTTGTAGTATGATTTAAGTGAAAAATTGTGATGCCTCCTGCCTTGCCTTTGATGCCCAGGACTGCTTTTGCTATTCTAGGTCTCTTCTGGTTCCAAATAAACTTTACAAATGTTTTCTCTAGTTCTGTAGAGTATACTAGTGGTATTTTAATTGGGATTGCATTAAGTCTGTATTTCGGGAGCATGTCCATCTTCACAGTTATTTCTTCCTATCCATGAGCAAGGGATACCTTTCCATTTTTGATAAGCTACTTGATCTCCTTTTTCAGAGTACTATAATTTTCAGCGCATAGATCTTTTACGTCATTAGATTTATTTCTAAGTATTTCATTTATTTGGATGCTACTGTAAAGGGTGTGGTTTCCCTAACTCCTCTGAATCAGTCCTCCCTCAGACAAAGGACTTCTATCTAGGACATATAAAGAATGGAAAAAAAAAAAAGGCCCCTCAAATTCAAAAACTCAATGCAAAAGTGGGTATCTGAGCTGGGTGTGGTGATACAGACCTGTAATCCCAGCACTCAGGGGGCTGAAGCAGGTGAATCGTTGTGAGTTCAAGGCCAAAGTGAGCTCAAGGCCAGTCTGAACTACAACAGAGAGACCCTGTCTCAAAAAGAAAAGAAAAAAATGGGTATCTGAGATGAATACATACTTCTCAGATGAAGAAATACGAATCGCAAATAAATGTATGAAAAAAAGCTCAACATCATTGGTCATCTGAGAGATGCAAATTGAAACAACACTGAGATTCCACTTCACTTCAGAAATAACGGCCATCATCAAGAAATCAACCAGTAACAAATGCTGGAGGGGCTGTGGGGAAAAAGGAACCCTTTTCCACTGCCTGTGGGAGTACAGACTACAACAACCACTGAGGAAATCAGTATGCAGAGTCCTCAAAACACGAGGATTAGAGGTTCCATTTGACTCAGCTATTCCCCTGCTGGTTAACTTCCCCTAAGAATTAAAAACACTATACCACTGTTAGCAATATGTGCACCCATGTTTATAGCAGCACAATTTGTAATAGCTAAATCTTAGAAACAACCCAAATGTCCATCAATTGAGGAGGGGATAAAAAAGATGTGAGGGTTTTTTTTTTAATGTAAAAGGGTATTACTGAGCCATAAACTCAAGGCTTTTATAGGTAAATGGGTACAAGTTGAGAGCACACTCATAAGTGAAATACATCGGACTTATATGTGCAATCACTGTATTATCTCACTAGTGTGAGAAGTTAAACGAGTAAGATCCATAATGTACAATAGATATTGTGAATTGGTAAGAAACTGTTCAAAATAAAAGAGAAACATGGGAGAAAGGGGAAAGGAAGGGAAAAGGAAAAAAAATATATACAAGATAGTTATATAGCTAGTCTCTTAGTTCACTGAAAAGGTTTGAGCTAACATTGTTTGGACAAGGTGCCATGCCTTTATTTGTACTGAGTAACTACTATGTACTGTCCCTACCCTCCTATGAGTCTGCTTTCAAACTGTTTATCTTTAAAATAAAATAAAAACAGAAAAGGGATAAGTTCATGAATATGCTAATAAGCTCGGCTATCAAGCACCTCACAGTCCAATGTCATGTTCTACGTCTCTTACACAATTACCACTTAAATCCATTCATCTACAGACAGGAGCCACGCTCTCCAGCAGCTTCTCCAGGGGCAGGAAACCATCTGCCACCCACTGGCCAGGTGAGCGAGGCTGAGGCTAGGTGCGGGTCCATGGCACTCAGTGACTCAGCATCCCACTGCCCGGCAGCCTCTTTCTCCACCTGGCTGACCCTGTCTGCCCTTCCTGTCCACTCCAACAGCGCCACCCCACAGCTCGGACAGGCAGCAGGCCACTACAACCGTGCCGACCCTCCGGGATGCTGCCCTCCACGAGGCTGAGTCTGTGGCAGCCGTGTGCACCTGACGACCTGGCACCCTTCATGAGCCCCAAGCACCTGCTCCCTGCCCGGGAGCCCTGCACGCTGACTCAGCCCCGGCAATTCCCACGCAGCCCGGCACCACCCCCTCTGCACCCAGCCCACCAGGCCCAGCCCCGGGCCGCCCCCCACCATCTACGTCTCCCCACAACACAGTGCACATCGCTCTTACATAAACTATTTATTTAAATAAATCCGGCAGGGCCACTCCCACACACACCAGCACATGCGCACACACGCCGCCCTCCCAGCCTCACACCCCGTGGCCACCTCAAACCCCCAGGTTCTCATTGTGACCGTCCCTTCATCCCCAAACCCAGAAACCCGTGTCAAAGACGGAGCCTGTCCTGGCAGGAAAAACCAGCTCTCCCGAGGCACAAGCACTGCCCAGCGCGGCTCCTGACCAGCTGAAGAAGGACCGGGACCTCCGCCAGGCCAGGGATCCTGCAGGGGGCATCTGGCCCCAGGGAGAGCAGGTGAGCACCAGGTTCCAAACGCCACTGCGAGAGGGCGCCAGCCAGCAAGGCCAGACTCCAAGGCCGCGGCGCCCACCGCACAGCTGCGCTGGAGGGACCCGCTAGCACCTTGGCAGTGTAACAACAGCAGACCAGGACCTGCCACACACAGGGCCAGTGCGGGGTACGGAGAGTCCCTCAGGCCCTGTGGCGACAACGAGGCCAGCTCCTGTCCCCACACTGTGTTGTCAGGGCCCCTAAAGGGCACAAGGTCCATCCCGCAGGTCGTGCACGGCCCCCAGCCAGGAGGCCCAGGGCTGGCACCTGCAGCCGCCCAGGCCGGGCAGGTCGGTCCTCCCCGCTGTCGGGCTCACTTCCTGCAAAGCTCCCGTGTCCTCAACACCAAGGGCCCCTGGGGACGCCCGGGCAAGGCAGGGCAAGCAGTCACAGAGGAAGCCTGGTGGCAGCCTGGGAGGGGAGCAGCAGCCGGGGCCTCCAGGCTGGGGGAGGCCCTAAAGCCAGGGCGGCGGAGCGGGCAAGCCAGCCTCTCCCAGGGAAGCTCGGTCCCACAGCAGGAAGATACTGCCCAGGGTACCGAGAACCCACAGGGATACTGGAGTCACAGCCAGGCGCTACAGGCTGACACTGCGCTGGTGGCGGCCCCCACGGGCCCCGCCGTCACTGTCCCGGCGGACCCCGGGCCTGGGCCCCAGCTCTTGGCCATCCAGGCTGGCATGGTCCGACAGGCCACGCAGGTGCTCCACAGAGTCACACTTCTGCAGGTCGGAGGCCACCGTGCGCAGGCTCAGCAGGCTCAGCGAGTCCGTGTCAGGGCCTGAGCTGGGGCCTGGGCCCACCTCCTCCAGGCCGCCCTCAGCCCCGCTGTCAGCCTCGTCGAGGCCCTGCGGCCCAGCCTCAGCACCCACTGGGGAGGAGCGCCGGGGCCCCCGTGGGTGGACCAGGCCGCGGCGCCGCGCGTGGATCTGCTCACTGATCTGCTCCAGGTTGCGCAGGGCCACTGAGTAGCGGGTCTTGGCCTGGGCCACCTGCTGCTCCAGCTCTGTCACCTTGGCCTTGTGCTCCTGCAGGGAAGACAGCGGCTCATGGGTGCCCCCTCCATGGCACCCACACCCAGCATGGCCTCCACGCTGCACCCCACCTGCCCACTAGGCTACCTCCAGGATCTGGCTGAACTGGGCCTTGAGCTCGAAGTAGGGGCGGCTCTTCCCGATGGCCCTGCGGAGCGTCTTCTGCAGGGCCTGCACCCGGGCCTCCGCCTGCTGGCACAGCCGCGTCACCCGCTGGTGCTCCCGCTCGCCCCGAAGCCGCTCCTCCTCTGCCTCGTTCACCTGGCCGTGGAGTGAGGACACTGTCCCTGAGCCGGGCACGCCTCATCATGGCTGCCCGCCCCGGGAGGCCCACCCCAGCACTGCCCTGGGGCCCTGGGCGGGGAAGAAGCTCCACAAACCCCACAGGGTGAGGGGCTCGGTGGGGACCCAGGACCTGCAGGGGCCAGGTCTCTCCCCCAGGCCTCTGCTGCCACCCTGGCCCTGCGGCATCTGCAGTACTGGCCACTCAGCACTGCCCTGCCAGGAGGGGATGACACCCTTTTCTGGAGCTGCAGCCAACTGGAGCCCCAGCTGTGTGCAGAGCGTGGGGAGCCCAAGCCACAAACCCTCCTGACCTGGCTTCCTGACCTTGGAAATCATGCACATTACACCTCGGAAGCCAGGAGCACAGCAAGCTCCAAAGCAGAAAGGGGCAGTACTCTCCCTGGCCAAGGGTTCTCAGGCAGTTCTCCCTAAGCAGGGCTCGCATGTTAGACTCCCCTGTACCCGCCACCACACCCCCGGGGCCGTGGAGCGCTCTGTGATCACTAACTGTACAGACAGCTAACATACGGAGAAAGAGAAGCGAGAACACCTCTGGGGCGCCAAGCCTTACGTGACTCCACCTGATGAGAGTTGTGCACGGTGGTCGACCACGCCCCAGAGCAGGGCTGCCCATGTGTCCAGCAGCTAGCATTGGCCCAGGCTACCGAGCAGAGCCTGAGTCACAGAGACCTCCACTCTCAGCACCCCAGGGGCCACAGGTAGTTTCAGCTCACCTTGCACGTGGCGTGGTTGAGCATCTCCTGCCACGTGGGGTCCAGGCGGTTCTTGTCGGCCATGACGCCCTGCTCGGCCACGAAGACCATCTCGCGGGCTGCATTGTGCATGCTCACCGCCCGCTCATAGCGCAGTGCCGCCTTCTGCGTCTCCTGCTGTGCCTGGGGGGAGGGCACATCAGGATATCAAGGTGGGGAACCCTGGGGACCCCACAGGGAGAGGGCTGGGGCCAGACAGGTAACGACCACCCCTGTAGCCCACAGCCACCTCCAGCCAGCAGCCCCAGTGACCTCCCCTGCTACCTCCCTCCACACGGCCCCGGGCGCCCCCGTGTGGCCCTGCGTGGTGTGGCATGGCACGGCACAGCTCGGCTTGGCTCATACTGAATCCTTTCCAGGTGTTCACCCATGACCAGCTCCCTGGCACCAAGGTAAACAAATCCCGGGCATGAGTTGCATAAGGCACGTGTGCCGCAGATTCCAGGTGGCTGGGAGGCGAGGTGGGGAATTAAGTAAAGGGAGAGACCGGAACCCAGTACAGAGAAGAAAGGTAAAGGGGAAAAGTGAACGCGTGGCTGACACCGAGGAAGGGACTCCCGCTGCCAGCCTGCACGAGGCCTGGGTTTGAGCCCCAGCACCGCAAGAAGTAAAACAAACAGCGGCAGGTCCACAGTAGTTATAGCCGCAGCCCTCCACTGTGGGCCGTGTTCGCACCAGAACCGTGTGCACCCCTTCGGCCCACAGCACTCAAGGGGCTCCGTGCCCCACGTAGACAGTGTGTGTGCAGCCCCCCTCACGCCGCACCTCCTTTGCCAGCCGACGGGCCTCGTAGTAGGGCCGGGCCTTTTCGATGCAGCTGCCCAGGTGGGAGCCCTGTGTGTTGAGCTTCCGGGCCGACTCCTGCAGGATCCTCCGGTAGGTGGTCCTGGCCTCCTGGAGAAGGGACAGGGCGCAGTGGGGCTCAGAAACACCCTCGCCTCCACCCGTCCCCAGCGGGACAGCCCCAGAGCGGGCCAGGCAGACACTCACATCGAGCTGCAGCTCCACCTGGTTGATCTCCTCGCTGGCCTGGTTCAGGTGCTCCAGTTCTTCCTGCCGTGGAGAGGGGTATTGAATGAGAGCAGAAGGCAGGGGTTGGGCATCCCAAAGGACTCAGCCTCCCATGCCCTGGCCGTTACCTGGCTCCCTGCTCCGCCCGAGGGCTCCATCTGCCTGAGGCTGCACTGCTCATCTGCACAGCTGCGCGCTGAGCCCCGGCCTCCCCATCCTTCTGCCCCACTTCCGGTCAGAGGGGCCCTTCCCACAACGCCTCTCTGGGCCAGGGGGGCCTGCCCTCGGAACAGCTTCCGGTGCACTCACTGCCCCTCAGCACCAGATCCAAGAACCTGGAGCACAGCGGGCCGGACCCCTGAGCACAGAGCAAGGCCCTTCGCGGTGTGTGGAGCTCCACAAGGGCAAACACAGTGGCCCCGGGCGCTGCCGCCCAGCCAGGCAGCAGACAGCGAGGCCAGCAGCCATGTGTTGAAGAGGATGGAGGCAGAGCAGGGCACAGGGAGAGCAGTGTGCAGCCCATGGAGCCTGGACCACCCAGGTCTCACTGAGGAGGGCGCCTGAGAAAGGCGGGAGGCTCTCGGGAGAGGAGCCAGAAGGTTGCCTGTGGGATTCAGGCAGGTAGGCCGACAAGGGCCCAGTTTTCCACGCGGCGGGTGCAAGGCAGGGAGAAAGATCCCACCCCATCCTGGAAGATCCGGGCCAGCACTGAGAGCACAGAGCTGGCCGGGTGGGTTACGTTTTGCAGCCTGAGTGGAAGAACACACAGCAGGAACACGCTCAAGCTGGAGCCCCCGGCCCTGCCCCAGAAGGACCACAAGTCTGACTCTAGTGGTTCCTTAACAGAGCCATCCAATGGAAATACAGTGTGGGCTGCACATGGAACTTTAATTTAGCCAACTAATTTGTTTTGTACCAGAAATCAAACTCAGGACCTTGCACTTGCCAGGCAGGTGCTATGCTGCTGAGCGACATCCCTGGCCCAGGAGTTTAATTTCAGAGCAGCCACATTTTTACAAAAGTTGTAACTATGTGAAATAATAAACCATAGTATGTTTCACCTAACCCAGTATATCTAAAATGTTAAAAAAATAATTAAATAAAATGTTACCATGTCTACATTCAATTAGCATGAAACGTTAATCATACTTCTTTTAATGACATGTTCAAACTTCACACGTGGGGGGGCTTGGGCTGTGTCCTTTGGCTTCTGTGTTGGACAGTGCAGTCTGAAGTGAGCGCATGCGGGGACTGAGTCACATGCAGGGTATCATCAAGCACAAACCACTGTGGGGCACAGCAGCCACCCTGACTCAGGAGACACACAGCTCCTCCAAGGCGGGGACACGTGCCTCAGCGGACGGCTCGGCCACAGGGACCAAGGCTTCCCCAGCTCCTGCCCCAGGGTGGTCTAGGAGAGGCAGCCAGTCCTCTCTGCAGCTCCCGCCCCCACTCTTCCTCTGTTCATTCCCATTAGACAGATGAGAACCAGTGAGGCAGGGAACTTGCAAGACAACCACGCCTGGATCCGGTAGCAACCTTGGCCTCATTTCCAGCCACCACCCTGGGACTGGTGCCTTTCTCCCGTGAGCACCCCAGACAGGACAGAAGCACTGCACAGGGAATCAAGCCTGGGCAGCAAGGGCCAGGCCTCGGATTCGAGCGGTAGCAGCAGAGAGGGGAGAAGAGCAGGGGGTGCGGGCCGCCCACGGCATTCACACGGGTGCTCACACAGGTTGCCAGCCCCGGGGCTCCCAGCCTGACCTGGTGGAGGAGCCAGTGTTTCTGCACGTGCCACCCCAGGCAGCAGTGGGGGTAGCAGCTTTTTTCTACACAGGGGCTGGAACCAGGACGGTGCCTCCACAACTGGACAGAAGCCCTGCTGGCAAGTGTGCCCAGTGAGGCCCTAATTCACAGTGACAGGGAGAGGTGGGAACCCAGGGCCCTGCAGGGCGTGGGGCTCAGCCAGGTGACAGCACTGAGCATGCAGGCGCTGACTCGGGCAGGCAGTGACATGCCCCACTCAGCCGCTGTGCCAGGAGCCCGCGCTCTGCTCCACTGTGACCCGGGAGGATAAAGCCTGAGTCAGTGTCAGCATCCAGCAGTGAGCATCAGGGCCGGAGGTGGCCTTCCTGGGCACACTGGGCGCCTTCCAGGATGCCAAGCGACTGAGTCAAGGTGCAGGCACTTGGGCCAGACGCTCCTGCCCCAGGTGGGCTGGGCATTGGGGCTTGAGTGGAGGCCAGGGAGGGGAGGCGGCCGGTGCTGGCTGTGTGAGGGCCAATCAATGCTCCTCCCCAAGGGGACACCTGAGTGGGTATGTTCTCAAGTCTGAGGAGGACGGGCCACCAGCAAGGCCCCTTCCGCAGGGACCTGCTCTCCCAAAGCTGCAGGACACAGAAAGCTGCACTGGGCCTGGAGGTGGACCCTGGTTGGTGGCTTTACTGGGAGAGTGAACACTGCAGGCGCAGGCAGGTCTCCGGCTATCAGAGTGCCTTGCCCTGGGGGTCCAGGAGACACCCACAGCAGCCCCGCCTGGGGAAACCCAGCGCATCCACCCCACTCGGCCCAGAGGACGCGGGGAAGGGTGTGTTCACAGCTCCCCAGTGGGTTTTGATAGATCTGTGGGTGGGGACCCATAATGCACTGAGAATGCACACAGTGGGCACCCCTGAGAATGCTGAGACACATTATCCAGGCGACGTGGTGGAGTGCGTAGTCCACACTAAAACACACCTCCAATGACATAAACCTCCTCCCCCTCCTGAGAAACCCAACAGAGGACCTCTCCGCAGAGGACCCCGCACCACCAGTCTCTTCCACACACACAGCCCTGCCTGGCCCACACATGGGCCAGGATCCGGGGGACCAGACCAGACCACCCTCCCACGTCATCCACCAGCTTTTTGGGGTCCTCTGACCCTCACAGAGCCCAACCCACAGAGCTGTTCCAATGACAGCAGCACCTGGAACTGCACTTTCTGATTTATTTACTGATTTTACTGGCAGGGACCACGTGAAGCTGGTGGCCACCTCTCCAGCAGGCGCGAAGCAGGGTGACCCTCCTCTCTGCTGCTCTGCCCATGTGCACATGGGGGAGAGGACCGGGAGCAGAGACCACCAAGGATCCAGTCCTAGATCCCCCTTTCCCAGCGGGGCAGGGAGGCTTCTGGGTGGCCAGAAGCATTATCAGGCAGGCCTCCTCCTTCAGGTACAGAGAACTCCTCCCTGAAACACTTTCTAAGCCCCCATCACAAAGCAAACAGAAGCTGGGTGAGCCAGCACACACCTGTGATCCCAGCACTCTTGGAGGCTGAGGCGGGAAAACCACAAGTTTGCACCCAGACTGGTGATTTAGGGAGTCAGTAAGACTCCTTCTCAAGATGAAAGACTGAGAACAAGAGGGGCACGGCCTGGCATGAAGGTCCCGAGTACAGTCTCCAGGACCAAGTGGGGAGGGTAAAAGAAAAGGCAAACAAGAAAAGAATTTCGGACAGAACAACAAAGAGAGTACAGGGATGACGAAGTGTGCCAGTCAGGTAGGCCAACCCTTCACTTAATAGTGTAAGGAAGTGGAATTTCGCAGCAGTTAACCAACTTTCACAAAATCACAGAGCAAAGAGATGGCAGTTGCCCGAATCTTGACCAGAACTTGTTTCTTCACAACTCATTTCCTCGGGGATCACAAACCCCCAAGAAGGGATTCAGCGCAGCACCCTGATCAGCACAGCAGGACAAAGCACTGACTCCAGGCCAGTACTGACCTGGGACTGCCCCCCACTGCCCGGGCGAGAATGAGCTCATTTGAGAAGCACCCTCAAACACACGCATGCCCTGGGGACCCTCGTGAGGCCAGAGATGTCAGTGCTGGCTGATTTCTTGCCGACTCTGGAGCCGTCCAATCCTGGTTTGTGGGCAGCAAAGTCAGGAACTGGGGCCCTGGACACCCCTGCTCAAGGGGAGGGGCGTGAGTCCCCAGCGCCAGACGCCCAGAAGCTGTGCAAGCAGCTTCCCAGGGAAGCCCATCTTCACCAGGGCCGCTTTAGCTGGCCGAGCACCCCTGCAGCCCCGCACCAGCTCACCCCTCACGGCCCAGGGCTTCGTCCTTCTGCTGCCAACCTGCTTGAGGCCCTCCACCGGCACAGTGGGCTTCCTCTGCACCACAGCTAGCACTTTCATGCATTTCTCCTTTTGGGCCATGTACCAGTGACGGTGTAGTAACTGTCAGCTCTCGTCCCCAGCCAGGCCTTGCAGGGCCCAAGCCGCACCCTCCTCTTCCCCTGGGTCTTCTCACCTGTATCCTGGGGTCCAGTTCTTCCTCCTCTCGTGGTGACAACTTGGACTCACTGCTGCTGCTGCCCCCACCACCGCCACCAGGCTCCTCGGCCCCTGGACTCCTGGGGACTTCATCCTCCACCACCTCAGGCCGCAGCTCCCCCTGCGGGGTCTCCCGTCCCCCTGGGACCTGCCTGAAGTCTGCCATTGGCCCCCAGAGGGCAGGGCCCTAGGCCCAGGACAGGACCGACATGCTGGGAGCAGGGCTCCAGCTGGAGGCTTCCTGGGCTTGTACTGCAAGAAGGCTTCAAGGCTCAAAAGTCGACCAGGGTGCGCAGGAAGGCCACTCGCGCAGTGAGAGGCTGAGATTCCAGCTACCAGGGGTTCCCTGAAATGAGGGCTGTATGCAGATGCTCTTCCCTCCGCACCACAGGGAGTCCACCAGGCGTCGACGGAGCCACAGCCCCGAAGCAGGGGGCAGAGGAGGGCTGGATGCCGGGCTGAGGACTGCGCAGGGAAGCACCATTCGGGAGGCCAAGGGAGGCGCGCCTCCGGGCTGTGGGTGGTAGAGAAGGCCAGGCGCGAGCAGAGGCGTCGGATGAGTGTCTCCGGGGAGCTGCAAGGAGACAAAGACGAGACTGGGTCCGCGTCCACATCCGACCTCGGCCTCCGCCCCGCCAGGCCCAGTCCGGTCGCCCCGTCCCGACGCTGCTCGGCCCCGGCGGCCCCAGGCCGCCGCGCCCCTTCACCCCTCCGGATCCGGCATACAGCCCCAGCCTCGCCTCGCCCATCTCGCCGCCCGGCCACGACCTGCGCCTCCCGTCTCCAGTGCCACCCTCCTCCGCCGGCCCAAGGACCAACCCCGGGCTCCCTGCACAGCCAGGCGCAAAAGTCCCGCCGCAGTCTTACCTGGACTTACCCTCCCGTGAGCGGAGCTCCTGAATAGCAAACAATCTGCCCCCGCCCTCCCCGCAACGAGCCGATCCAACCAAACGCGACGGGGGCAGGAGGACACGGAAATACGTCAGGATGTAACAAGCAAGCCCTCTCACATCCCCGCGCAGGTCCGGCCCAGTCCAAATTCTCAACTCTCCGCCCACCCCGGTCGCCGATTTCCGTACAACATGGTGCCCCCCAGTGTTGCATATCGCCTGACGTTGCTTCCCACCCACTCTCCAATAAATCTGAATGAAAATAAAGGAGCACGTGCGTCGGAGGATGATGGAGACCGAGAATTCTTCATGATTAGAAGAGAGGTAGCAATACAACGGAAGTGAGTGACAACCTCGCAAAGAGTGCTGCCATCTTGCCCTGGCCTTTGGCCGTAAGAAGTTACTTCCGGAGCGACGCCGGAAACGAGCTCACGAAGTTCCGGCTGCGGCGGTTGCAGTATCGTGGTCGGTAGAAGTCATCTTCCAGAAGTGATTTTTCTCGCTCTAGTGAGGTCAACTGAACCCTTAATAGCGTGCCCTGACGGGCAGCTCTGCTGGGTAAATCTGTGCTGGGTCTTCCAGGCGCCAGCCTCGCCCCTCCTCGGTGCGGCGGTCTCACCCCGCGCGGGTCGATGGACATGCAGTGCAGGAGCTGGGTCCCGCTCTCGTGGCCCCAGGGCTGTTCTCGCCTGCGCTGACTCACCTCGCCGTGCGGCTTTCAAGGGTCGTGGCTGTCCAGGGCCGTGGAGTCTCGGGAAGGAGGGACCACGAAGGGATGGGGACCCCGCTTCCACAGCCCGCGCTGGCTTGCCTGGGCGGGAGCAGGAGGAAGGATGGAGGCCCGTCCGTGCAGGGTCTGCCTGGACGTGGAGCGGCAGTGACCCGAGTCATCCTTTCCCGTCCTGAATGCCGCTGGGCATTCGATACAGCAGTGAAAACAGATCTTGCTTAGTAACTTCTAGGATCCCCACTCGCACAGAACTCCATGAATTCTAAGGGAAAGGAATGGGAGGGTGAGCGTTGGTCATGTGGGTGTGATCGGGCTTGCTCTGTCAGCTGGTAGTTATCCAGGTTAGGCTTTTGTTCTGTAAAGAAAAAACATTCAACAATATTTCTTAAAGAACAATAAGGAAGAGCCTGGAGTGATGGTACATTCTTGTAATCCCAACGCTTCAGGGAGGCTGTGGCAGAAGAATCACAAGTTCTGGCGCAGCCTGGGCATCTTACCCACTTAGGGAAACCATGTTGAAAACTGAAAAAGAGCTTAAAGTGTCGCTCAGTATGAAGGCCCTGATTGAATCCCGGTACCCCAAAAAGAAGAAAAATTGTATTCAGGACCATGGAGGTAAGTATCGGGACCAATTCAGCGGTGTCTTGATGTGGAGAAGAGACAGCGGATTCTACTCTAGTTGCAGGATAGGTGAGCAGGACTTTGTAGGCAGGGAGCAGTGTACGGGCCAGTGGGTAGACGGTGAGCGGGAGGAAACCGCAGGCAGGATGGCTAAAGTGCCAACCCAAAGGGGTGTAGCCGAAGACACGCTTAGGACAGAGGACAAGCACCCTGGCCACATATCCTGGGCAAGGGAGGTGCTATTCTTCCTGGAATGTGTGCTAGGTTCTGTGCCAAGACTAAGTTTTACAAACAGGTGCACAAATGGGTTTGGAAGAAGATCCAGAAGCCTAAGGAAGGGTTGAACTGAGAATCTTTGTTACGTCCCAGTGAGAGAGAGCTAGAGACCCCGCCCCTCCTGATCTCATTTCAAAGGGCTGGCTCTCAGCTCCTTCCTATGAGTAGCTCTCTAGTAAATGCTACATAAGGGACGCCAGGAGTCTGCCAGAACAGACAGTAAGCTCTGTTACCGGGTGTCGGCTAGGAAAAAACAGTGAATTCTGGCAGCGTCAGAGCTTACTCGGGATGCATTATAATGGGGGAGGAAGGGCTGGGGTCATCCTAGGAACACGACCGTTGCTGCCAAAAGCTGTGCTAGAGTTTACTTGTCTCTTTCGGCGCAGAGGTTTGGGCAAAGGCCTTGTGTGCCAAGAGCTCTGCAGTTCTCCGTTCCCTCCTGCCCAACTTCGTGAATGACCACACTGCAGATGGTAAGAGCAAAAACGTGCAGCTCGGTGGGGCCCTTGCCTAGCACACCTGCAACCTTGAGTTCAAGCCCCAGCTTTTTTTTTTTTTTTTTTTTTTTTTTTTTTTTTTTTTTTGGCGGTACTGGGGATCGAACTCAGGACCCTGTGCTTGCTAGGCAGGCGCTTATTCCACTGAGCTATATCCCCAGCCCCAAGCCCCAGCTTAGGCAATGTAGGAAATCAAATATATTACTTTTTAAAAAGTGATTAAAAAGAGGTTTTCCCATCAAGTTAGAAGTTTTAGTTTGGGGATTTTTGTTTTATTTGTTGTTGTGTTTTGGTTTTTGAGACAGGATCTCGCTGTGTAGTTAACGGTGGACTTAACAACTATGGAGCCCCGACTGGCATCAAACTCCGCAGCCCTCCTGTCTCAGCCTCCTGAGTGCTGTAGGGTTTCAGGCATGTACCACCTAGAAATGGAGCTAGTGCAACGGAAAACTTTGTATTTAATTTTAATGTAAAAAGCTTTTGGTTTTGAGAGAAGGTTTCCCTGTGTCATCCAAGTTGCCCTCAAACTGGAAATCCTGCCTTGGCCTCTGGAATGCTGGGATTATGGGTGTGAGTCACCATACCCATTTTGGGGAAGTTTTCATTTTAAAATTCCGAAAATGACTTTCTTCATTCCAGTGGACTGGGGACCCTGAGCAGTGGTGCCTTGGTAACAGTACTGCTGGGTAATAATACCTCAGTCTTCTGCCACATGCAAAAGCCATGAAAATCACATCCAGAAGTCAAACACAATTGGTTTGCTACAAGTCTCTCAAACTTTGTAAAACTAGAATTTGACTGTAAGGACCCCATTGCCCCATGTGTCTGCCTTAGCATGGGTTCTCTCACCTCACCTCTTCAGTACCCATCACCCTGTACCCGTCAGCAGCTCCTTTTCCCCATGTGTTTCATCCTTGGCCATCACCAGCACTTTCTCCTCGTCAGAGATCTGTGTTGCGTGTGGTGGGAAGCGTGAGTGTGTAAGCCCAGACTCCCCTGTCACGTCCCGAGGCTAAGTAGCCTCCTGGAGTTACCTCCCAGCCACTGAGACTGTTGGCACGCAGACAGTCACTCCCCAAAGGCTTTTCCTCCTGGCGTGAGTAGTGTTTCAGGCAGGAAGCTGGTGCACTGTTTTATGGGACCTGTGCAGCCATGATGGATCAAAATTTTTTCTAGATCATCGCTGTCCAGCAGAACTTTGCAATAAGGGAAGTGCTGGGCATCAGCTCTGCGAAGTGTGGTTCATGTCCCCACACATGGCCCTTCAGCTCTTGGAATGGAGCCTGTGCAACTGAAAAATTGTTATTTACTTTTAATGTAAACGGCCATGTGTGGCTGGTGGTTCCCATTTTTGCAGTGTAATTCCAGGGCCTGCCCTTACTACATCTCTTCCGAGTACAGACTGCACATCCACATCTGCAATAAAAACAGCGCCTTCCAGCATCCCTGTCATTAGTCTCTTCTGCCCTCCTCCCCTGCCCCTGCCCCTCTGCTGCTGTGTCGATAGGAGGCGCACAGATAAGCGGCCTTCTTAATGTGACAGACAGCTAAGTTAGGTAGGAACAGAGCAGGCAATCAGGGCTGGGCCCCCGAGGGAGTCAGTGCAGAAGATGAGAATGCGTCAGGACTGGCTGGAGGTGCCTCTGAAGATTAAAGTCACAAGGGCTAGAGATTCACTTCCCAAGGTTAGAGATTGTTAGTATCACCCTTGGGAGGTTTCCCATTTCTCACTAGGGGTGGGCATCCTCTCCCACCTACTAAGACTAAAGGCAAGACAGACTACAGATTACCGACCGAGGTTAATGATGTCACCCACGCACCCTCGCTACCACTGGATAAATATTACCTGAGCAACTATATTTGCGATCTTACTGTTTGATCATAATTTTGACCCATGTTGTACCCATGATTTTGCTCTATGAAACTTGGAGAAGTGGGCCCGTTGGCAGCCCATTCAGGACCCCTCCTGTCTCTCAGGAGCTATTCCTGTTCCCCTCTGCCCCATCCCAATTCCCCATTCCTGTTCGCCAGTAAATTTTCTTACTTTTAACGCCCATTGTTCCTTAGAATTCATTCTTTGACTTCAAGAGACACAAACTCAATATTCGACATCAAGCATTTCCCTTGTATCGTTAGTACATCCAAGTAATGACCCTGAACAGGGATTTTTCTTGCTCCTTTTTTTTTTGAGACAGGGTCTGGTGACACAGTCAGGCTGGCCTTGAGCTCACTTTATAGCCCAGGCTGGCCTCGAACTTGCAGTGATCCTCCTGCCTCAGCCTTCCAAGTGCTAAGACTGCAGGCTTGCGCCACCACACCGGGCACTCTTGCTCCTTCCTCACCCGTTACCTTCTGTGCTCTCAGTCTCCACGCTAGCCAGTGGCTTCGTCCTTCACGTGACACAGTGTCTTCACTGAAAATCTACTCTGTGGCAAGATTTCACATGAGGGTGAGAAAAGACACTCCCAGTTCCCATGTAGCTTGGTCTTGGTGCTCATTTTATAAACTTTTTTCTAATCTACTTGGAAACAGCCCAAAAATACATTATCCTCATAACTCGTTATACATATATGCACGCAATAAATGCATGCAAGGTTTCAGGAGAAGATCTTTACTCAAGTTACGTGCAAAACACATCAATACTTTCAGAGAAAAAATGATACAAAATTTCCACACAAGGTAATAGGTTAACAATGGTTAATACATTGTGTATTGTTATCTTCAGGTTATGAGATATAGGCATGAAAACTTGATCAAATGATATAAGCATGAACTTTTCAATGAACTAAGAAATTAACAGTATGACTATCTTAACATATATATATATAGTTCCTTTTCTCTTTCCCTCATCCCAGTTTCTCTTTCGTTTTGAACAGTTTCTTACCAATTCATAATATTTATTGTACATTTTGGATCTTATTTACTCTTTCAGCTTCTTAATACTAGGGATACAATGATATTTATGCATGCAAGTCTGATTTATTTCACTTATGAGTAGGGTCTCAATTTGTATCCATTTACTGATAGAAGTCTCCATTTTTTCTTCTTTATGGCTGAGCAGTACTCTATTGTAGAAAAATACGTTTTTATCCATTCCTCAGTTAACAGGTATTTGGGCTGTTTCCAAGATTTAGCTATGACAAACTGTGCTGCTATAAACATGAGTGCACACATATTGCTGTGGTATGATGTTTTAACTTCTGGGTAGATAGCCAGCAGGGGAATAGCTGGGTCAAACGGGACCTCTGATGCTAGTTTTTTGAGGACTCTCCACACTGATTTCCACAGCAGTTGTACCGGTTTACACTCCCACTAACAGTGTAGAAGAGTTCTTTTTCCCCACAGCCCCTCCAGCATTTGTTACTGGTTGGTTTCTTGATGATAGCCATTCTTTCTGGAGTGAAGTGGGCTCTCAGTGTTGTTTTCATTTGCATCTCTCAAATGACCAATGATACTAAATATTTTTTCATATATTTATTTGCCAGTTGCATTTCTTCATCAGACAAGTGTGTATTTTTCTAAGATGCCCATTTTTGCGCTGGGTCTTTGAATTGGGGGGGCTCTGTCTCCTGGAGATTGAACCCAGCCTCCCCGCTGAGGTGCATCCCTAGCCCTTTCTGGAACAAGTTTCTTTTCTTTTTCTCCCCTCTCCTCCCCTCCCTTGCCTCCCCTCCTCCTCTCTGTTGTCTTTTTGAGACAGGATCTTTCCATGTCATTCAGGCCGGCCTTGAACTCACTTCATAACGCAGGCTGGCCTTGAACTCTTCCTGCCTCAGTCTGCTGCGCGATGGGGGTACACACGATCTTCCTAAATTGCCCAGGCTGCGCTCAAATTTGGGATCTTCCTGCCTCAGCCTCCGGTTGCTACATCTCTTCTTTGCCAGGCATGGTGGTGCACGCCTGTAATTCTCGCACAGGGGAAGCTGAGGCAGGAGCATAGATGCGAGTTCGAGGCCATCCTGGGCAACAAAGTGAGTTCAAGACCGGCCTGAACTGCATAAGGCGACCCTGTCTCAAAAAGACAAAACAAAACAAATCTCTCCTTAAACTGCTAGAGCCCTCTCAGCAGCGCCCACAGCTTGTGCCGTTGATTTGCTCTAGCCCTGCGAACTCTCCCTCACTTCCTCACTTGGGGTCCAAACCGGATGCTGGTCGGAACTCCCACACACAAGGAAACAGCCGCTGGTCCTAGCTGCAGCCATTCCTTTTGGGCACCTGTGGTCCTAGATTCAGCCTACCCCCCCCTTCTCATCCCCTGCAGCCTCCGAAATGCCACCTACTCCGCGGCTTGTCGCTCTAGGTCCGTCAGTAACCCACCACCCACATCTGGGAGCTTCGCTGACCAGACAAAGGCGCGCGGGGGGGGGGGG
>PVLD010027907.1:5291-20211 GCA_004027595.1 Dinomys branickii
TTTTTTCTCTTCCCCACCTCTCTGATCCCTTCTCCTCTCTTTTCTTTCCTTTTTCACTACTGGGGTTAAACCCAGGGCCATTACACCGAGCTACATCCTAGCCTTTTATTTTTATTTTGAGAAAGGTTTCCACTAAGTCACTAATTTGCCCAGGCAATCACCCTCAGCCTCCCAGAGTGCTGAGATTTCATGGGCCACCACACCCAGCTCCTTCACCTTTTAACGGCAGTGTGGGGGTTGTTCTTCACTGAGTCCCAGAAAGGCTCAGCTCCTTCACCTTTTAATGGTAACGTGGGGGGTGCTCTTCGCTGAGTCCCAGAAAGGCCGTCAGTTTGAGCCATTACTTTGTTCGGTGGTTGTTTATGGCCTTTAATCCTTGGCATTCTTTGGTTACTAGTGTTACCCCACCCTTCAATCGGTGGCACTTCCCTTCTGTCTCATTTGGAGTTCCCTGTAGAATTCGTCCATGGGACGAGGCTGAAAGGTGTAAACTATGGAAGAAGCTCAAAGTGAGTCAGAAATGAGCAGAGAAGGAAAGGCTGTGAAAGGATAGGGTATGAAGAAGGTAGAAAAGTTTAAAATTGGAATAGAAAAAAAAAGATTAGGAAATTTTTATGGGTTTTGTATAATTTTAGACATAAGAAAATGGTGCCCCAGCTTCACATTCTAATGTTTTTGTCTTTAAGGAACACCGAAGAGTCAAACATGTGTCCAGAGAGAGAGCCTCAAGAGGTAAAGTTCAACCCCCTCAGATCCCTTCCATGGCACAGGGTTCCCAGGATACTGGTCAGACCCTGAGAGTGGGGCCAGGACCCAGTGCTTTCAACATCCCTGAAGACGACTGCTGACAGAAGACTTACGTGGGTGGGAAATCAGAGGCAGGAACATCCCAAATTCTCTTCCTGAGAATGAAGAATGAGGAAGTAGCACAGACGTTCTAACTGTCCTTTGCTAGTTTTACATCCCTGGAAGTCACTTCACCTTCAGTCTGGCTCTCCGTGAGATTGGTCATGGCACCAGTGACCCCGCCCAACCCTCAGTCATAGAGATGGAATGAAATTAGCTGTGAGCACATGTGGTAAATGACGAAGTGGTACATGGATGTAACACACAGGGTTAATTCCTGGGTTTCCACTTTTGTCTCCTTCAAAGACCTGCAGCTGTCTGCAGGATGTCCCTGAATCCTCCACTGTCTACTCACCACGATCTCTTGGTTCCTCAGCTAAGGGATCCTCCCAGAAAGAAGCTGAGAAGCTGCAGAAGCTAGCATCACTCATGAAAAGGTGACTGCTTTTGCTCTCTCCTCTCCCAGCTCCAGGCCTGTACTTTGAGTTCCTGGCCTGTCCCTGGGTCAGAGATGAGAAGTAGGGATTCATGGCTGGCTGGCAAGGAGACGTAAATGTGGTTGAGGCTTTTCAGCGATTGTGTTGTCAGGGCACAGGGTGGCTTAGACATCTTAAGAGGAAAGAATCACTCAATTCTGTACTGTGCTAGGGTCACAGTAGTTCTACAGTTCAAGACTTTGCCTGTATATTGATAATAAGAAGCACTACATAGGGCAACACTCAGCCATAAAGCAAATTATCCAGCCAAGAGAATCGATTCTGAGTGTGATGGTACATGCCTGTAATTCTAGCACTCTGGGAAGATCACAAGTTTGAGCCTGCTCTAGGGCAGCTTAGTGAGACCCTATATTTTGAAAAGTGTAGAGCTGGGGCCGGGTATGTAGCTCAGTGCAAAGCCCTGGGGATGATCCCAGTACCCTCTCCCCCACAAAATAATGTATTTTGCTGTAGAAATCACCATTGTTAATACACTCTTTACAGCCACAGACTTTCAGGGGAGGAGTCCTGGGTCTGGCAGGACTCTGCTGGTGCTACCTCCTCTGGTCTGTCTTCAGGGAGGCCAGTTCCAGGGACACTCCTGCACAGCTGCTGAAGATCTCGTCTTCTCAGGATTCTAGGGTGGGGCTGATTCCCCATAGGTGGCAAGTGTTATGGGAGGGATACCTTGTGGTTCCTGCGGATTTCCATAAGGACCTCCGTTTCCACAGTGTATACAGGCCCAGGGCTTGTAGGACTTGGGGTGAGAGGCAGTGATCCCCAGTCCACACTCTTCCAAAGAGGGAGGTATCCTCCATCCTTAATGTTTTCCATCTTTCCATTTCCAGACAGGCATGGCCTCCCCCAGAAGGAAGTGTGCGGAGGCTTCTGTGTGCAGATCCCTCCTGCCATACCTGCAATGCCACAGCTCTGGAGATTCAGCAGTTGCTTGTGGGTAAAAACAACCAGATCTCTCCTCCTCTGCTGAAACCATCACACAGCTTCTCTCATCTAGGAATGCTGTCCACATCAAGTGTGCCTTTTGGACAGAGTCGGAAGCTGGGTTTCCAGCACTCCAGAGAGCTTACACGGACATCTGGCTCTGCACTGTCACAATTAACAGACCAGAAGTATTTAACTCAGTCAGCTCCCCAGTCAACTGGTGGCATGAGGATCCAAGAGTATTGGTCTGAACACCGCCAGACAGTTCAAAGGCCACGCGTGTTCCAGGACACACGAGCACACTCTTCTGCGACCCTGAAGGAAGCTGGGATTCCTGGCAACTGGAAGGAGAGAACAAAGAATAAGCCCAAACCTGCCCTGATGAGCTCAGGTCAGCAGCCCTTGAATACCAAAGTCCTTTCCCTGGACCCAGAGCTCCAGAACCTAAACCAACACTTTGTAACCTTCTTTATGTTAAAGATAAAAGAACAAAAACGTATTAACAAATAGACATAAACAAAACAACACCCAAACAATAGAAACAATACAGAATCTCTCTATTCTCTTCCAACAGATTCAGACAAGGTGATAGGAAATTAACAGTGGTTGTTGTATTACATATTGATATCTTCAGATTGGTTACTCAGATAACCAGATATCGGCTGGTAAGGTTGATCAAACAATTAAACTAATTGTTCCTTTCCATAAAGCAATAGAAGTCAGTAGTGTAATTATCTTAGCTATCTTGTGTATACACATATACATTCTTTCTTTTCTCTTTTCCTTCATCCCAGCTGTTCTTTCCTTTTGAGCAGTTTCTTTCCCTCTCCCAATATCTATTGTACTTTTCAGATTTATTTACTCTTTCAGGTTTTTACACTAGTGAGACAATACGATATTTACACATGTGGGTCTGATTTATTTCACTTATGAGTATGGTCTCTAATTGCATCCATTTACCTATAAAAGCCTCAGGTTTATCTTTCTTTGTAGCTGAGTAATACTCCACTATATAAAAATACCACATCTTTTTATCCATTCCTCAGTTGATGGGCATTTGGGTTGCTTCCACGATTTAGCTGTTACAATTTGTACTACTATAAACATGGGTGCACGTATATGGCTGTGGTATGATGTTTTTAATCCTTCTGGAAAAATACCCAAAAGAGAAATAGCTGGGTTGAATGAGACCTGTAATCTTATTCCACTGAGCTGTATCCCCAGCCGAGACCTGTAATCTTAGTTTACAGAGGAATCTTCAGACTGATCTCCACAATGGTTGCACTGGTCTTCACTGCCACCAACAGTGGAGAAGTGTTCCTTTTCCTCCACAGCCTCATGAGCATTTGTTATTGGTTCATATCTTGATGATAGCTATTTTTTCTGGGGTGAGACAGAATCTCAGTGTTGTTTTAATTTGCATTTCTCAAATGACTAATGATATTGAACATTTTTATGTATTTATTTGCCATTTGTATTCTTTATCTGAGAAGTCTGTATTCATCTCAGATGCCCATTTTTGGATTGGGTCTTTGAATTTGTGGGGGGCTGATTTTTAAAAATTCTTTATATGTTCTAGATAAAAGTCTGTTGACCGAGGGACAGTTGGCTAAAATTTTTCCCAGTTTGTGGGTTTTGTTTTTATCCTGCTGTTGATTTCTTTAGATGTGCTAAAGCTTTTCAGTAAGATGAGATCCCAGTTGTTGATTCTTTGAGGTATTTCCCATGCAGTTTGGTTTCTGTTTATGACCTCTCTGCCTACCCCTATGTCTTCAAGGTTTTTACCTACTTTCTCTTTGAGTAGATTTAGTGTTTCTGATTTAATATTTAGATCTGTGATCCATTTTGACTTGAGTTTGGTGCCTGGTGATAGACATGGGTCTAGTTTCCGTCTTCAGCATGTGGACGGCCAGTTTTTCCAGCACCATTTATTAAAGAGGCTGTCTTCCTTCCAGTGAGCTTTTTGGCCCCTTCATCAAGATGAAGTGGCTGAGTGTGTCTGTGGCTGCGGCTGCATCAGCCACTTTGTAATCTTGTGTTCCTTTCACCTGCTGTTCCTATGTCCAAAAGCCCTGAGGTGCCTTTAAAGAGAAAGATATAAATGGATGTCTTGGGACACTGAAGGTTCCCGTGGTCTGTGAGGAGTTCCTATAGCAGCTTACACCACACTGTTCCCGATATTTGCGCAGCCTGGAAAACAAACATACATTCCTTTCATCCCGAGTGCTACCTCTAAGACCTCTGTTGAAAAGCTGAGGCTTCCATCGCCGTGACCCCAGGGCTGATGGGAGGCCGTCCAGAACACCACAGAGCAGAAATATCACTGTGACTGGATCCCCGACCTCATCCCATGGCTCTGGTTCTCTTGTCTTGCACCTTTCCGCTTTTAAAAGGTATCTGTCTATTCTCTGGGGGTCACACTGAGGCCCCACTCTGCCATCTCTGGGTCATTTTCAGCAGCTTCTCTTTTTCTCACAGTGAGTTTCCGGTCAGCCTCTAGAGATTGCTGTACAACAGGGGCACCCTGGGCCATTTGTATTCCATAATTACTCCCTCTCTGTGTTGCCTAAGATTTTCTCCACTTAAATTAACCTCAATTCTTTCCCACATATCCACACTTGGACTTCACCTGACCATTGACAAGCTCAGATCAAAATCTCACTTGTGACTCTGGCCAAATGTGAAGCCTTGATGTAGCCACTGCTACAGAGGCAGCTCCAGCTCTGGGGGTTTTGCTGGCTATTGTCCAGAAGTCTCTGTAGACGCAGAGAGCCACACAGCATAGGCCCTGAGACGATGTTGCCACCTGTTCTGCCAGACCCAGGCCCTTCTCTAACTAGGAGATCCCATTTCAGTCCTCAGGATGGTAGCAGCACTCTCCTGGAATGCTCAAAGCAGCAATGCCCACAGGCTATTGGAGTCTAACTTTCAGAGTGGAGGAAATGGCAGGTCTATTTACCATCCATGGAGCTGCCCCCAAAGATTCAGCAATTGCTCCTGCCCCTTGCTCTGAGCAGCTCTGATCGTGAAGCAACACAACCCTGACCTGTACAAGTCTCCCCCATCCTGCAGCCCCAGAGGCCGGGGAGGTGGGTGACCGTACTGATCTGTGGCAACACTGCAAGCCCAGAGTTGTTTGCTCAGCCCAAAGCCACGTTCCAGAGCCACATAGATTACAAATGTGGGAAGGTCTGTGGGACACCATCCTTGCCCACATCTGTAGTTGCTAGAACTGCAAATTATTGGGTCTGTAGCATTCCCAGGGCCCTGGCAGCAGCTCGGTTTTCCCGCCCTCTGGGAAGCAAGCCTCTACACCTGAAGGCAACAACCAGGTCACACACACCAGGAAATAACTCCCTAAATAATTACAGGCCTCGGCCAACAGTACTACATCTTATCAGATTCTATTATGGGTGCCCCTGAGATGCCTGTGTTCTGGTTCCAAAAACTCATTGAAAAAAGAGAGACAGGTTTGCATTCCTGTCAGGGCTACCTGCTGCCTGTTTTGTGGCTCTCTCTAGGCCATGGACCCAGCAGTCGTCAACTAATTTGTAGTCACAGAAATGGTACCTTGGCCCATCACAACCTCTGGCTCAACCTCATCTGAGCAGCAAGACATTAAGTCACAGGTCATGCTTTCAAGATGCTGACGAGCCTTGTGCAGTGCACAAGTGGTGCAGCCTGAAGCGCAAGTGAACACAGATGGTGGCTCTGGAGAGACCGATGCTGTCAGCCCCTAATCACTGAAGGCACCTAACTTGCTGAAACTCAATTTCACCATGAAAAGGAAATTCCTGGAGATACATTTGGGGAAGTCGCATAAAGACAAAGGCACACAGGAGCAAACCTTAGCCATAAAAGAGTATCTGCACTTAGGGAACCTTTGGGATCTAAGCAACCAGAGGGAAACATGCCTCAGGGTCTCCCTGCCCCACCAGGGTTCCATGGGTCCCAGATTCGGACCAGATCTGCTTAAAAGAGGGGTTTGCATTTGAACTAAAGATAGCGCAGCAGAATCAAAGGCAACCTAGTTCCAAAGCAATCCCCCATGATTCTGCCTAGCGCACCTCTGAGATCTCGCAACTCAGTGGGACATCACAGAGGCCCAGGTACTCTGTGTATAGTTAGGGGCCAAAGTGAGAAACCTAGCCTGGATGATTCTGGACCCCTTAGCCCAGGGCTTCCCAAGGGTGAAAACAAGTCCCTAACAGAGAAATAACCCTAACAGGCAAAACAGGACACAGGAAAATTCAAAGCAGGTGGGAATTACAGGGAAGTATAGCACCAGGCTCTCCCTGAACAGAGGAAAAACCCACTGTTCAGAGGTTCTGGGCTCAAGAGGACTTGTACGCAGAACATGAGTGCCCTCACTTCACAAGTGTATCTCCAGGGACTTTCCCAGGTGGAACTTCAGTTGAGTGGACATGGTTGCCTTGAGTGAGCTGAGACTGACAAGGACTTGTCTGGGTCTGTAGAGTCACCATCTCCACACTCTCAGCCTGCTGCTCCAAGTCAGCGCCGCCACCAGCTCCTCCCTTGTGCTGTGTTCCCAGAGCACCCTCTATGATTCTTTGGGGCCAGATACCAGGGAGTGATGATCTCCAAGACTGTTAGACTAAACTGAATCATCTTCCTGGGACAAAAAGCCCAAGAATGTCAAACCTGACGGGACTCAAAGGATCAGACATTACAGTGCCAACTTATTGGGCCATCATTTGCTGGGCAAAATTTTACAAGTCCAGTATTTGAAGGGGCCACATTTTTCAAATCCAAATTTTTCAGGGATGGATGTTTCAGGGTCATGCTTTACAGAGCAAAACTTAGTGTGAGGCAAGATTTGGGGGTGGGCAGGAGTTGGAGGATCTGGTAAGGGGACCCCACACTCAGAAGATCTTCACCCTTCCAGGTGCTCCAGAAGTTGATTTGGAAAATACGATGACATTCTTTTCGCACTGGGTTAACCCTGAAGTGAAAGACCAAAGGCATGAGGAACCCATTCTACATCCTAAATCTGAGACAGGGGCCAAATCCAGGACAAGAGAGGTTGAGAAGTTTCCAACCCTCACCAAAGATCACGTCAAGGGAGCTAATTTGGAGAAGACGGCAAAGGGTCGTGAGGTCCAGCCTCCTCGTACTGAGAAGGGGCAGAACTTGACTTCTTTTGCTTCCCTCACAGTCAGCTCCAGCAACAGTCCCTGCAGTCCAGTCAACCCTGGGGCCTGTGCCACCCACAAAGCTGCGCCAAAATCTGACCTCAACTGACTGGTGCCACCCAAGCAAGAAATATATCCCAGGTCTCAGCTGTCACATCAGCAGAAGGCGTTGGTTTACACATGGAGAGCGCTCATTTCCAGCAAAAGGAGTTTGCAGGCTCGCCACCCTCTGCGGCCCCCATGGAAAAGGCTGGTGTGAAAGTGAGGCGTGCGTTCTCCAAACAGACCCTCCGCCTGTAAGCAAAGAGCTGCTTGTGTGAGTCTCCTTTTCTTCAATGCGTGAGTAATGGCAAGAATGGAAGGAGAAGAAAATGTCTCTCGTGTGGTGTAAGAGCTTCAAGCCGAATTTTATTTCAGATGGGTAGGCATTCTAGCCTAGCTCTAGGCTGTGAATGAGGGACTTGAGCAGGAAGGAAGCCCTTGTTTAGGATGAGTCTTGTGTTCTGAAATTCAAATATTTAAGTGTTTCCTATTTCCAAGCATTACTCCAGACCCTGGGGAGATGACAGCAACCAACAGACAGCTCTTCTTCTTATGGAACTTACAAGCTCTAGACCAGGCAACAAAAACTGAAGCCATGTGACAAGAGTTAGTTAGAGAAAAGAGGTGAATAATCGGACCTCACTTAGCTTAGTTTGGGGGGCGAGGGGCTGTTTGTGCAAAGTATCCTGGGAGAAGTGATGGGTAGTCTGAATTGACAGATTGGAAGGGGGCCAAGAGTTGGCGGGAGAGGGGAGAGGACAGGAGACAAAGAATTAAATGTGTCAGGTACATGTACCAACTCCCCACAATAAGTGTAATTATTATTTACTGCAAACGTGTAGTAACAAAAACTACAAAATTTTTAATTGAAAAAGATGAGCAGAGGTAGCCAGGGGAGGTAGAGGAGTAGATGAACTTCCTCAGGCCATGAGCAAGGGGCTGGGACCAAATACATGGCATCCTGTGTCAGAGAGTAGTGACTCACAGGCTCACTCAGTGTAACTCTCTGTCATACTGAAGTCCCTGTATAATAAAAAGAGTACATTAAAATGTGTACAGGATTGGGCTGGGGATATAGCTCAATGGAGTAAGCTCCCGCCTGGCAAGCACAAGGTCCTCAGTTCGATCTCAGGCACCATTAAAAAAAAATGTGTACAGGATCAAAATAAGGTTGCCAAGCAGGAGAATGAATAGCAGTCATTTATCCATTCTTTCATTCATTGAACAAATATTGTGAATCTATGTATACATATATATGTAGCCCAGCCTGCCCTCAAACTTGCAATCCTTCTGCCTCAGCTTCCTGAGTGCTGGGATTACAAGTGTGCGCCACTGTGCCCAGTTTATCAGGCACTTTCACAGCCACTTGGAATGTTGTGGTGAAGCAAAGATGGAGAAAACTGCTCCCAGGGAGCTTACATTGGAAATGTACTTAGAAAGGAGAGAAAAAAAGTGTAAGCATGTGGAAGGCGCCCAGCTCTATGCCAAGCACCAAGGCGGGGTTAGGGAAGACGAGTGGGGGTGTGGAGTTCGGAGATTCCCACTGAGACGTTAACACAAACAAGGACTACAGGTGCCTGAGACGGTGAGCCACGCGGACAGCTAGGGAGGGGGGATTTGTGAGGAGCTGCCAGTCAGGAGAGAGAGCTAGTGGGTGGAGACGCCTAGTCTGCATGGTGGAACAGTGAGACCAGCAGGCCTGAGGCGGAGTAATCAAGGGGGAAGCAGTCAAGGGCGATATAAAAGCAGTGAGGGGCCGGGGGCCCTGTAGGTCATAGGAGCATGCTGGATCCTGAGCAGGAGCGTGGGGTTGGGGTCAGGAGCGGAGCGGGGCTGGCGTCCCAGAACTCTGAGGGCAAGGGAGCCCTGGGGAGTGGGTGGGAGGAGAGACCTGGAAAGCAGTAAGACAAAGAGGCTTCCCTGAGTGGGTAGAATGGACCTGTGTTTGGCCACCTAACGTCTTTCAGAAGGTGGATCTCTGTATCCTCTTTCCAACAGAGGGTCCAAGAGCTATGATCCAGGCAGGATGTGCTAGGCTCCCTTCATGTGGCATGAGAGGCGGGGTTCCTGAGGAAATCCGGGATCAGGTAGCATCCCCTCGAGCCAGGAGGGCGGTGGTAGGACTTACTTCCTCTGGCCAAGCCCCACTGTTTAGCAGAGCATGCCATCTTCAAGCAGTTTGCACAAAGCCCACATGGTTCCTTCCCCTAAAAAGGTGATTCTGTGCCAAAGTAATAGAAGGCTGGACCCGAGCTGGTGTCCAGAGCAGAGACAAAAGGTCCGGGCCTGCTAAGCCAGCCAGCGTGTTCCTGGAATACCCCCAAGAACAGAGGAAGCCTTGCGACAGGCACATCCTGCCTGCCAGTGGGAGCTGGGCAGACAGCCACAGGTGAGGAGAGCAGAAAGAGGCCCTGAAGGAAGGGCCTCGACTCAGAAGTCGGTGGCAGTGGGTAGGAAACTGGGTTTGTGTGCACACATCCTGGCTCGGGGTGGGGCAGGTCTTTCCCATGACCCTACAGAGGCCTATCTACCCCAACAGCTCTCTACTGTGGTGACTTCCAGCCACTGATGTCGATGGTTGTTCAGTTCTTTACCTGCTTACTGTACCATAGCAGAGAGGACGCAGACTCTGCTGAGCACACAAGACAGCGTCCTGCTTTGATCAGTCTTGTCAGGCCAGTCTTGTGCCCTCCTTGAGTAGGGGCAGAAAATCCCTGCCTTGTTCAAAATCTTAGCTTCTTGCAGATTCTCACTCAGACGTGTCCTCTCAAATGTTAGCTTCTCTCCTCTGAAGCCTTGGTGTAAAATATCCCCTGCCCTTAAATTCCCAGATCCTCTGGATCTCACCTTGCCACATCTTCAGCTAATCTTATGATTGCCACTGGATGCCTATCCTTGCCAGTCTGGACTGCAGCCCTGGACAGATGTTAATAACGTACAGATGTGGTAGCTTAAAAACAAGTTAGAGGGCTGAGGATGTGGATCAGCAGCCCAGCACCTGCCTGGCAAGTGCGAAGTCCTGAGTTTGATTCCTGGCACCAAACAAACAAAAAAAAAGCAAGTTAGAAACCTATTCATAGGATGGTCTTCTTTGTAAGTTTTGTTTTTCAGAAGTTTCAGGTTGCAGGAAAACTGAATGGAAAGTACAAATAATTTCCGTGAAATTATGTTCCTGTCCCCAAACAAAGCAGTTTCTGTTCTAGCGTTCTGCATTCGTGTGGTTCTTTGGTATGGCCACAGAACTCATGCCGAAACGCAATTATCCGCTGAAGTCCATCACGCCCACTGGGGTTTTCTTGTGTTTTAAAGGTCGCTCACTACATTGATCTAAAAACTCTATAAGAACAGGGACACTCTGCCCAACTAGGACCCGAGTGGCAGCAAGGAGATAGTTGCAAGGGTGAGGGTGAGGGAACAGAACTTGCACAGGAAAAAGAAGGGAGATGCTTCTAAGAGCAAGAATTCTGAAAACACTGAGATGGTGAGGGAAAGGAAATCCCAACAGGGCCTGGAGTCAGTCAGAGGTGGGCGCAACAACCTTCTCTGTGGAGGGACGGAGGAGCCCAGCTCAGCTGCAGACCCGAACCCAGCGCTGGGCGCGGGGGAGGCCTACCAAGGAGCACCACAGGAGGCACAGGAGGCACCACACCACCGCACACGAGAGGCAGCCTCCCGACGCGGGGCCGGCCATGTCCTCCACCGTGTCTTTTTTGTGGAGGTCTTCATCATCCTTTAGCACCAGAAGCCGGCCAAGAACCACAGCGGCCTGCGTAAGCCCTTTCCTCCAGTGTCTCGCTCAGGAACTCACCAGTGCCAGCCGCCTCCCCAGTGGCTTCCCTGAGGGGCTCTGCCGGGAAACTTTCCCTTCATGAGGCTTGATTGGCAGCTCCAGGTCCCCTAACGGTTCCTCCCACTGTGAGCCACCCCGTGCTGGTCGGTTCCAGCTGTTGCGCATTCTGTGGGTTTTGACCAGTGTATAATATGTACCCACCGTTGCCGTATTATGAGAATAATTTCACCGCCCTAAAAGTCCTGTTCCACCTACTTCTCCCTTCACACAAGCTCCTAAATATTGCTGATTTTTTTTTTTAAAAATTGCACTATATAGCAAGTTTGGGCTTCATGGTAAGATCCTGTCTTTAAAACTTCAAAAAACAAATTTTTAAAAAGTGATAATAACATGAAATGCACCTTTTTTTTTTTTTTGAGGTACTGGGGATTGAACTCAGGACCTTGTGCTTGCCAGGCAGGCACTTACTCCACTGAGCTATATCCCTAGCCCAAAATGCATCATTTTAATCATTTAAAAGTGTATAATTTAGTGGCATTAAATAAATACATTCACAATGGTAAATACATTCAGTGTCCTTAAGAGAAACTCTGTACCTGTTGAACAGTTAGTTACCATTTCCCCTCTCCACCCCTTGAGAACTTTTATTCTACCTTTTTTTTTGAGACAAGATCTCACTGTGTAGCCAGGCTGGCCTTGAACTTATGGCAACCCTCCTACTTCAGCCTCCTCAAGACTGGCATTACAGGTGTGCCCACCATGCCTGGCCTTCTTCTATCTACTGTCTCTACAAATTTACCTACTCTAGCATCTCATATAAATGAAATCATATAAACTGTGTCTTTTGTATCTGGCTTATTTTGCTTAGAATGATTTCAAGATTTACCCATGTTGTAGTAGAATTTCACTCAGTTTTATGGCTAAATAATATTCCTTTGCATGTGTATAACATCTTTTTGTTGACAATCTGTTGATGGACATCTGAGTTGTTTCCACGGTTTGCCTCTTGTGAATGATGCCACTGCGGACACTGGTGTGCAACACACCTGTTCCAGGACCTACTTCCTGTCCTTTGGGTATATAACCAGGAGCGAAGCTGCGGGATCCTTACAGCCATTCTGCCTTTACCTTGAGAATCGCCAAACTCGTCCAAACCGCAGCTGCCCCATTTTCACAGCCACTGCGGACTCTTGCCCCAGCACGCCGTACCAGCGACGTTGTCCCGGTTCTCCTCACACTCGGGCGTGTGATTTTTAGTGACAGCCATGCTAACGGGCATGGAGTGCATCTCACCGTGGTTTTGACCTGAATTTCTTTAACGACCAATGATGTGCATCTTTTCATGTGTTTATTGGTCACTGGTATCTCTTTTCTGGGGAAACAAGCTATACAAATGTCCAATAAACACGTGTCCATTGCCCACTTTGGAATTGGGCTCTTTGGGATTTTTAAAAAATTGTTGGTTACTGGTCTTTTTATTGTTTTTATAGTTTTTCCCTTCTAGAATGTTATACGACTATTAGCACAGAGTGTGCAGCCTCTCAAGTGGCTCTTCTGCTTCGTAATACACACCTAAGGTTCCTTCGTGCTTTTGCACGGCCTGATACCTCTTTTACCTTATATTTCTGTGATGCTGGGAATCAAACCCAAGGCCAGGAACATGTTAGGCTCCCGGTCCACCACTGAGCCACCTAGCTCCTTCATTTTTTTCCACCTTGAGCACTATTCTGCTATATGGATATGGCACAGATTATCAGTTTACCTGCTAAAGGGAATCTTGGTTGCTTCAAAATTTTGTGAATCGTGAACAAAACTGGTGTAAACATCCATACACAGGGTTTTGCGTGCATATAAGTTTTTAGTTCCTTTTTTAAAACTTGTATTTATTGTTGTTGTTGTTGCGATACTTGGAATTGAACCAGTACTGAGCTATATCCCAAGCCTTTTACCATAGGTATAGATATAGATACAAAGACAGACAGTCAGACAGACAGAGATCTCTCAGTTGCCCACGCTGGGGTCCAACTTGCCATGCTCCTGCCTCGGCCTCCCAGAGGACTGGGATCGTAGGAATGATTCACCAGGCCCAGCAGTTCTCAGCTCATCTAGTTAAATATGCAGTAGAAAACCTGCTGAATCATTGGTAAGAATCATGCTGGATCATGTGGTAAGAGTATGTTAGACTTTGTGAGAAACTGCCAAGCTCTCCCAAAACAGTTGAACCATTTTGCCTTCCCACTAGCAACAAACAAGAGCTCCTGTTTCCTTTCTCTGTTGGAAGTTTTTGGTGGCATTAGTATTTCAGATTTTAGCCATTTAAATAGCTGTAGGGTAGTATCTTGTTTTAATCTGCAGTCCCCTAGTGACAACTGATGTTGAAAATCTTCATATTCTTATTTGCCATCTGCATATCTTCTTTGGTGAGATGTCCAGTTCTTTTGCCCATTTTGAAATTGTATTTTTAGAGTTCTTCATATATTTGGGCTATGCCACTTTTTTCTTTTAAATAAAAGTACAAAAACATATTAACAAACAGACACCAATTAGCATAAAAAATAGTACAATCACAACTAATCTATAGACAAGGTGACATGGTCTCAAGAGTGGATATTGCTTTATCCATTGATATCTTCGAAGTGTAAATATATGAACCCATATACAGACATGCAAATTTAGTCAGTCAATTAATCCTCTCAACAACAGAAAAAACACAAAAACCAAAAATCCAAAGACAAAAAACAAAACAGGCAAACAACAACAACAACAACAAAAACCACCAATAGTTGCTGCTTTGCATATTGATATCTTCGAAGTGTGTGTTCAGGATAACACATACAGACATGCAAGATTGATCAAATAACCCGTCATCGATTATTCCTTAGCATTAAGTGATATAATACAATAGTAGAACCACGTTAGCCCTCCTGCATATATGTATATTCATATATACATACATACATTTTTGTCTCTTTCTTTTCTCCTTTCCCTCGTCCCATCTGTCCTTTGTTTTAGAACAGATTTGCTTCATGTCTCTTAGTTTATATTCCCATGCTCAGGTTCTTACACCAGTGATACAATGCGTTCCCTGCACATGTATTGCTGATTTATTTCACTTATGAGTATGGACTCCAGTTTTGACCACTTGCCTACAAAGTCCCCAAAACTGTCTTTCTTTATAGCTGAATCATATTCCATTATATAAAAATGCCACAATTTTTTAATCCAGTCTTCTGTGGATGGGCACTTGGGTTGCTTCCACATTTTAGCTATTATAAATTGTGCTGCTATAAACATGGGTGGACATATATCAGAGTGATATGATGTTTTCAGATCTTCTGGTAAAATACCCAGAAGAAGAATAGCTGGTTTGAATGGAACCTCTAGACCTAGTTTGCGCAGAAATCTCCAAACGGCTCTCCACAGTGGTTGCACTAGTCTGCATTCCCACCAGCAGTGTAATAGAGTCCCTATGTCTCCACAGCCTCGCCAGCATCTGTTATTGGATGACTTTTTCATACTGGCCAGTCTTACTGGGGTGAGATGAAATCTCGATGTTGTTTTTATTTGCATTTCTCGAATGACTAAGGATGTGGAACATTTTCTCATATATTTATTTGCCATTTGTATTTCTTTGTCTGAGAATTGTGTATTCATCTCAGATGCCCATTTCT
>PVLD010027908.1:0-20117 GCA_004027595.1 Dinomys branickii
TGGGACATTTCTACTTCCGGCCTACATTTGGGGTTTTGTAAAACGTCTTGTTTGGAGAGAGGATTCCTTCGATATTTATGTGGATGGATTGATGGATGGATGGATGAATCTATCTCAGTCTCCCTCCCTCCCTCCCTCCCTGGGCTGCAGTGATGTATGTGGTCCCTGTCATCTCTATACTCTCAGAGTAGATGACTCTGTCATCTCTGGGCTGCTGTCTGCATGGCAGATACTTTCTCCCCCCACACATCCTCTGTGGGAGCGGCAGGAAGAGGCACTGTAGAAAGGTACTGAGGCCTTGATACCCACATCTAGCTCCTGCCCTCAGGGACCTCATCTGCTCTGTGTTTCTTTCCAACCCCTGGTCTCTGTCCACTCCCACCCCGCCACTGCTAAATTTGGTGCGAGCTGGGTGTGGTGGCATAGCCTGTAATCCCAGCATTTGGGAGGCTGAGGTAGGAGGATCACTGTGAGTTCAAGGCCAAGCTTGGCTCCACAGTGAGACCCTGTCTCCAAATAAACAAAGCAATTAGCTGGGCCTGTGCGAAGGGACAGTGAAATGCACTTTCTGTGCTATCATTTAATGTCTGTTGACCTTAGCATAGGCCCCCAGAAGTTATTCAGCTTCTCCCCAACAAGATCACATCGGAGAATCAAAATATTGGATTGAGGGGAAATCATTTGACCAATCCCGGGAATGTCCTACAAGGTGTGTGTGTGTGTGTGTGTGTGTGTGTGTGTGTGTGTGTGACTTGTTTTCCTTAGTTTGTCTCTACTGTATGTTTGGCTACTATCTGAGGCTAAATCGTGCACAGATCTCATGCTGACAGTGATGCACGTCAACACTGCTGACATCATAGGAGGTGGCAGAAGGACCTTGTGACGCTCCCGTGCTGACCCACAGCCTTCTTGAGGCAGCACACTCAGTGCTGGTGCTGTGGACCCCTGAGCTCCGCACAGGTCAGCAGGGCGCAGCCACAGTGTCTGAAGCTGAGTTTATTTTGCTGAGATCTACTGAGCCAAGAAGAAGAATGTAAACCAAGCTGGGACAAAGAGCATGGCGGCTGGGGCGGCAAATCAGTCTTCTGCCACCTCCCCACAGTGATGCCAGGGCAATGCTCATCGCCATCAGCATGCAGCTTCTGTGTGGTTCAGCCTCCCCCTGGATGACTCACCTGGGCTGGGGCAGGGGCTATTTGTTTGCAAGGCTGGGTCAGCGGTGTGGTGTCCTCTACTCCCCAGGGAAAGCACCCCATTGTGTCTCCACACAGGCACAGGTTGCAGATGGGAGTTGTCCTTTCTCTGCGTGCACTGCTCTGGTCTTTAGAAAGGGCTTTTCTCTACCAGTTATTTAATGTCACTCAGATATCTTATTCCTGGGATATAGACTAGTGAAAAGGCAGAATGACAACAGCAATTAATTTCCCTGTCAAGGACAGCAGCAGCAGAGAGAGCACCAGGCCAGAGCCAGGGAGCTCAACAAAACCCTGGGAGTTCTAGTTCACAACCCTGGAGCCTCTGGAATCTCTGGATGCACCATAGGTGAGTCACCCCACCTCTGCGCTCAGCCAAATGTGGAGGAGAGGGGGAAGGAAGGTCTCCTCGCAGGCCCTTCCAATGAGAGATGAAAGGGGTGGAGCAGTGTTCTCTTGGCCCCTCCTCATCACCCTTGGAGAGCTCTGCCAGCTCGCTTTAGCTCTGTGGGCTCAGCCACTCAACAGGGAAGAGCCTGGTGTGCAGAGTACAGCTGGCAGGGGCCAAGTCCTACCCTGCTCTAGAGATGTGCAAGTGCAGGTCAAGTTACTGAGGCATGTGGGACCCTAGGGCAGGGACTAGAACTCAGAAATGTGAAATACCTATTGCACAAACCCACAGATTAGCAGGCACCCCCCCCCCCTTTTTGAGACAGGGTCTCACTATATCATTCAGGCTGGCCTTGAACTCACTGTGTAGCCCAGGGTGGCCTGGAACTCACAGTGACCCTCCTGCCTCAGCCTCCCAAGTGCTGGGATTATAGGTATATCCCACCATGCCCAGCAGTGTATCCATTTCCTTCCAGAGGGTTAGGAAATAAAGAAGATACCTAGGCCACACATTTGGACTTGAAACCAGCTGCTGTCGGCAGTGTGAACAGGAAGTGGCCCATCCAAGATCAAACGTGGGTCCTGACACTCAGCCTGTCAGCCTTTATTTTGCCCCAGGTAGGGCCCATGGCCTGCACCTAGCTCAGCGAGGACCGTGACCAACACCATGTCATCCTTTCCACTTAGAGATGCCTCGCTGCCACTTCCACTCTGAAAGCCAGTGACGCTTGCAAATGTCACCAGGCACCATCTGTAAAGGTTTTCATTTCCCCACTGGGAAGCCAACTGGACAATTTTTCTGAAAATGTTCAGCTTAACTCAACCCCACACACAGCACCTCCGTTTCACCCCACCCTGAGAGACCATTCCACTTCATACTTATTGGAGCAGAAATCATAGTCGTATTACCGGTGAATAATTTGATTGCACTGAAGTATCTTGCAAGCATGTCTTCGGGCATTTGTGTGCAGATGAAATGATCTGTGCTTGGCAGGTGAAGGGTCTGGGCTCACTGCAGGGAAGGGCTTTGCTCCCGGTCCTGCTGCCCATTGGTGGTTGCTCTGGCACCCTGTTCTGGTTGCTGTTTCTGTTTCTCAGGCTGGCAAAGAACAAACAACGGGAAAGCAGAGGCAAAGATGGGAGAAGTTTCAGGAAGGCACACGTCAGCAGCCCCTCTAACAAGGGTTTCTTAACTGTCATTTTGATCATCGGGACTTTCTGGAAATTGAAGCATCAGTTTGTGTCTTAGAGTGAAAAGAGTGGAAGGAATAAAGGCTGCGATTTCTGTGGTCTGTGTTCAGGAGTTCCTTGGCCTAGCGTTCAGCACCAAGGACAGTACCCACAAGGAACCTGGCCCTGGGATCTACTGCCAGCAGGGAACTAACTGGCAAGGTCCGCTCAGGTCACAGAGTCCAGCCTGCGCCCACTGCTTCCACAGTATGCAGTGCCGTCTGGCCCTGCCTCAGTCTCTTCTGCGATGGGGATCTTAGTACCTGAACAGTCAACTCTTGTCGTCAATGCGTGGTTTGGAGTTAGTGGCTATTTATTGCAGGCAGGAGGTCAGGGGAATGGTTACTGCTGAGAAGAGGTCCGCCACACTCTTTCAAAAGTTAGGAAATAGGTGTGACCTGCCAAAAATAGAGACAATAGTATGAAAAAAACCCACCCATCATCCAGATCAAACAAAAATTCACATTCACTGTTTGCTCTAGATGCTCATTAAGGAAAATGTTACAAAAATGTTTGAAGTCCCCTCCGTACCCCTTTGTGTTTCTTTCTCCCCAGGGGTCGTCTATATGGTCCACCAGGGCCAAAGTGTTCCTGAAGAGACCCTTTGCCCAGTCCCTTATTTCACAGAAGAGGAAGCCAAGCCCGGGAGGGAGGACTTGACCTAGGGTCTCAGGAGTGGTCTTAGACCTTCTGTGGCCACTGCAGCCCAGCTCCTGGCGTGGGTGGCATGTGGATTAGCATGTCTATTTCACAGGTCTTCTGGTTGTTCTTCAGCCTTCTTAGCTAAGATACCAGTCACTCTGTGCTATGCGTGGATTATCAGGGAAATCCCAGCTGGGGCAGTTCCTTCCCTTACCTGCTTTCCACAGGAGAAAAAGAGTCATGGCTGGCATCACTGAGGGATAAGGGTGCTCAGCGGAACTTCCTTCGGTGGAGAATGTGTAGCAAAGGACTCTGGGTGAAGCAGTAGGGGAGGCTGGGCAGGAGTGTGGAGGGTGGGGATTGCTAGGTTACCAGGCTTCAGGGCTTGAGCCTGTCACTGAGGAACTGTGAGGGGCTCTAGGCAGGGCTGTGACCACAGCAGATTGGTCACTGGGCAAGATCACTCTGGAAGTTAGGGCTGGAAGGGGGGCTGGGGTTGGAATGGCGCTTGACATGTGTGATCCCATGTTCTTACAACAACACCCCTACCAGGTAGGGGCTGCTAGTTTGTTTTACAGATGGGGAAACTGAGGCACAGAAAGCTTTGCTAACTCGCCCAAGGTCACTGCAGAAGCAGTTCAGGCCAGACCCCCACTGCTGGGTCTTCCCAGCGCTCCAAGAGGGGAAACTTGCCAGGGGCTCCCCTGGGCTCTGTGAGCACCCAGACCCCCCAGAAGGCTCTGCCGAGGAGGCCACCTCCTGTTTGTTACCTGTCATAAGCAGCTTCTCCCCGCAGCTGAGTGATGACAGGTGGCCTGCTAGAACCAACTCCAGCATCTGCTCCGCCCGCAAGCCTCACCAGCGCCCCAGCTGGAGACGGCTCAAGTCCGGTGCTCATTAGGCAGCAGAAGCGTGTCTCCCACCCCTCAGATGTAGGCAAGACAACCCTCCATCTGTGCTTCTCTGTGGAGTTGAAAAGACCTGGATCGCCCAATTCCCAACAGCCAGCTTTCAGGGGCCCTTCTACTCCCATACACCCCGGAGTTCCATTAGCTGCCAGTTAGGCAACTGGGCTCCCCTGACACCCTGCTGGCCCCTGACCCGGGACGGGAGAGGATTGCAGAGCTCTGAGCGCAGGTTCAAAGGCAGCCTGACTTCGCCTGTGTTATCCAGGCTCCCTTCACACCAGGCCCGGGTTTCCTTTGAAAGTGAAACCCTTCAAAAGGAAAAGGGAAGAAAACCCCATGTGCACTGGGGAGGCTGCTGCTGCGGTCTGTCAGGATCAGACATTGAGCATCCAGGGCCTTGGGCTGCCGCTCCAGCATCCATGCATGGTCCTCCCATCCAAGTCTTCAGGACACCATGCGGGGGGTGGGGGATGAGAGACGGAGATGGGCAGGGCGGAGGAGGAGGGAGGCAGGCAGGCAGCAGGCCTGTGGGGGAAGCAGTTCTGAGTCCGTTGTCCTCGCAGAGGGAGGCTGACCTGCAGAATGATGGCCTCTGTAGTGTTTCCACGTCTAGGGACTCTGACCCTTGGTGGCGACAGCATCCTCCCCTAGGCTCTGGAGCTCCGAGGCCTGTGAGCACCCAAGTTGTGCCAGCTTGAAAGGCGTCTTTCTTCCTCAGTTTCTAAACATCTCTCCTCTCTTGTACCTCCTAGCCAGAGTGGCTAGGTGTGGTGTTCAGGTTGTGCACTGCAGAGTGGACATAGAGAAACTTTCATGGCAGCACATGACCTCGGGTGGGGAGGGTGGGGGGTGCCAGCCTTCCAGCAGGTCCTGAGGAGCTGAGGGCCTCTCCTAACCCTCTCTCCCCTATGCCCACTGGCACAAGCAGATTGCTTGCAGATTGCTCCCAATCCTGACTCTTTCTCAGCACCCCAAGTCCCTTCTCCTGTGAGCTCTCTGAGACCGAATTTCTGTCCCCAACCCCAGCTTTAAACCTGGGAGCTTAGACAGCCTAGAGGCTCCCCGGCCAACTGCCCTGGCCGCCCTTTCCCTGTGTGCCTGGGCTGCCGTTGCTTCCGCAGGGGCCCAGCCATCCAAGCCCAGCCACTCGGCTCCCTGAGCACATGGTGCCTCACCTCTCCTGGCCACCAGCACCAGGGCTTCTGGTGCGACCCACCTTTGTCCTTTGTCGTGGGTCACCATGCCCCCCCCAGCCCAAGGGCCTGAGAGTAGGAGCCATGTCCCCCGCCTCTATCCCAGTTCCTCTAACGCTTCTCCTGCACCGTTTGCTGATGAGTTATTCACGGAGCCAGCGGTGTTGATGCAGAGCCCCTGACATGCGCCAGACAGCAGGATGGGACTGTGTGACCCTGGGGAGTGGATGTGCCCACGCGGAGCAGGGCTGTAGACTCCTGAGGGCTCAGTGATCCTCTTTCCACCCCAGAGGTGCCTGAGCCACAAGGTGGCTGGGATTGAGTGCAGGGGCAAACCCAGGAGCAGGGGGGAGCAGCCCAGCTCCCTACCCTGAGAGGGTCACTCTGAGGCCACGTCTATGTGGGGTCAACCCCAGAAGCCCACTTCCTCCTTCCCTGCCCCTTCCCCCTCCCCCCTGCTTCCTGGAATGCCCCAGTTATAGGAAATCCCCAAGCCAATGACTCCTGCTGGAGTCAGGTGTTTACAGTTTACAGTCAGGTGATGACGATAATGACTTATTATTATTACCTAGGTTTAAAACAATTTTTTTTCTGGCACAGTACTAGGGATTGAACTCAGGGGTGCTCTATCATGGAGCTAAATCCCCAGCCCTTTTTTTATTTTATTTTTTTTTTTTGAGATAGGGTCTTTGCTACATAGTTCAGGCTGGTCTTGAACTCACTATGTAGCCCAGGCTGGCCCTGAACTCACACCAGTCCTACTTCAACCTCCCAAGTGCTGGGATTACAGATGTGCACCACCATTCCCAGCTCACACCAGCCTTGTTTTATGTTGACACAAGGTCTTAGTTGCCCAGGCGGACTCGAAGTAAGTTGTGATCCTCCTGCTTCAGCCTCCTTCCATGCTGGGATTCCTGGAGTGTACCACCGTGCCTGGCTGATAATGACCTACTAAGATCTGTTTAAATTTTATTTTCAGTAGTACGTTTGCAGTGCATAATGAATTGATCCTGATACTAATTCAGCTACCTAATGAGTTTACCCTTGCGCATAACGAGTCTTGATTGATGACTTTGTTTATCCATCTGTTTATCTCCACAATTCACGACTGTTTTGTTGAATCTGCTGAATATGTCTCACTAAGAGACTTTTGCACCATAACAGGCAGCAGCCCTGGAGCCCGGCTTCGTAGGGAGGAGAAGAAGCTAGGACTGAATGGGACGTGGCTCCCCAAGGTCACACAGCTGGGGAGGGGCCGAGATGAGATCTGACAGGAGTAGGGACTTTGGGACACCCGGCTGTGTCTGGCACAATGGCCAGGGGTGGTGGGGGGGAGACACTTCTAAGTCCAGAGCCCCAGAGCTTGAAGGATGAGCCAGACACACAAATGCAGATGTCCTGCTTCACCAAGCCACCTGTTGCTATGCCCAGGATCGTCAGCTCCTCCCCTTCCCTTCTGCGCTGGCCGTGCTCCTGGCCGAGGTAAAGGGTGGGCAGCGAGCTCTGCCGTGGCTGGGGCCTTCCCCGCACCCCGCCTATCCCCACTACCCACCTTGCTCTCTGGCTGAGCATCTGAGACTTCTGACTTCCGGATCCCTGGCTGAAGGCAAGGAGGTTGGCTCTCTCCTAAAGGGGGCGCTGTGATTTGAGTTCTCCGCAAGGTGTTTAGAGTCACCAGGTGTTTAGAGTCACCTGGTGGCCAGAGAGCCCTATGCTGCCCTGAGTCGACCTTCGCACCCAGTCAGCCCTCCAGCAGGCCGTGGTCTACCAAGGAGGCCGTCCCGCTGGGCAGACGTAGGGGGTGAATCCGAGAGGCACCAAAGCAGACTCTGTGTTCTGTCTCTCTCTGTGTCTGTCTCTCCCTCCCTACCTCTGTTTGTGTCTGTATCTCTCTGTCTCTGTCTCTGACTCTCTGTCTCTGCCTCTCTCTTGGCTATGCCCCGCCTCCTGGCGCCAGTGGGAGTCCCCGTCAATAAACAAAAAGATGGAAATAAACACTCAAGACAGCAATTGTGTGGCAACAGGTGGAATCACACTATGAAGGGTAGCATGCTCGAGGCAGCACATCCACTAAACTGAAAAAAGACAGCCAGGGAGCCGGGCACAGTGGTGCACCCCTGTAATCGCAGCTCTCAGGAGGCTGAGGCAGGAAGATTGCCTGGAGTAGAAGGCCAGCCTGGCTTACTCTATGAGCTCAAGGCCAAGCGATGCCTAAGCAGAGGCTGAATGAAGGAAGAACTCCGTCTGCTCATCGCCTCCCTCTGCTGCTGCATGTAATTGCCAGCCCATCCCTAGGGTCTGCACATAGTAGGTGCTCAGTGAAAGTTCACTGAGTGGACAAGCACCCAGCTTTGAAGATCCCCAGCCCCCACCACTGCAGCAGGGTGACTCTCCTTGGCGTCATCCTTGCTGATCTGGACAGACAGGAGGGCCGTCTGTCACTCACCCTCAGGCCTCCTCCCTGGGGAACCCACACATTCTCACCAGCAGTGATGGATAGCATGTCCTCTGACTGGCCAGCCAAGCCAGAAGCTGCTGTCAGAATCCCTCTCCTACTTAGGGACAAAGGACCACGACATACATAAAAAGACAGCTGAACAGGGGACCCCAGGACCCTGCAGTGGAAAGGATGTGTGATCGACAGCATCTCCCCAGTTCTTCAGCCTAGGCCAGTGCTAGGAAAGCAGTGCCCCTGCTCTGTGTCTCAGTCTACCCATCTGTGCAATGAGAATGCAGTCTTTGCTATGGTGATTGGAAGCAGAGGGGCCTTTGAAAGTAGAATTGTTACAGACAGCAGAATTAATCTGAATAGCAAGCTTTCTGCAGCACTTAAAGAATGTACTAACTGTACAAACACTTAAAGAATACTTGAAGAACTAAGAGCTTTTGCACTTAAGCTACACCCCCAGCCCTTTTTTTAAAAAAATTTTGAGACAAGGTCTTGCTAAGTCACTAAGTTGCCTAGCCTAGGCTTGAACTTGGGATCTTCTTGCCTCAGCCTCACAGAGTTCTGGGACTGCAGGTACATACCATCACACTCAGCCAAGCTTTCGTCTGTTGTATGCATTCTGCAAAGTTGATGCCTACCCATCAGGCTGTCTGCCTCATTTCCCATCAAAGTCCCGCTCCTCCTTACGGCCCTGTGTCAAATCCTCTTTCTTCCAGGGACCCTGCTAGGCAGCTTAGCCCCTTCTCTGTGCCTCTCCTGGGCTGTCCACGACCATGGCTGCTGCCTGGACACCTGGCTGTGCCCAACCTATGGCCAAAAGGCTGGGCCAGGGCCTCCCAGCATGGCCTGCACTCTGCCGGTCCTAAGTAAAGGCCACCAAGCTGACCCCCAGCACTCGTGGGCTTTGGGCCCTGCCCTTCCTGAAGGAGAGCAGCTGTGTCGTGAGCGCCTTTCATCAGGACGATCCGCACACGGTGCCCAACGTGCTGGGGACAGCGGGCTTCTGTCGGACCAGCAGGGCACAGCCCTGGCACTGGCTAGTGCAGGTGCTTGCTTTAGTAGAAATGCAAACGGAAACTAAAGTGTGGAGAAGGACATTCCTTAGTTTATCTTTCAATGTATTACTTCAGGCCTGACCACAAATTTCCAAGGGGGAAAAACTTGAACTGGAAAGTTGGAGGGAAGATAGGAAGGGACTCCAGCCTGGGTAGCTGGGGGGAGCTCACTTGATTCAGGGGTTCACACTCTCTCACCCCCAAGTGAGAGGCCAGCTTTTCAAGGTGGCCTAGGGTCTGGTTGGTCATGACTCTCAGCACTGGTGTCACGGCTCTGGAAACTATGGCTGAGGGACCGTTTCCTTTCCAGGAAAGGACTCTGTTGGTGAGGGTCTCAGGCACGCGGGCTCTGCCTTTCCTGGAATCCAGGTGGTCACTGGTTCGGGATGGTGGCCAGAGGCCTCTGGGTGTGGCTGGATGTCCCCATAAACCTCTTTAAACCTCCTATCTTGGTGTCCTCAGCCTTGAAAGAGACGAGGTCTTGTAAATTCAGGTCTAACCAACCTCGTGTGGCAGCTCCTAGACAGACGCTCCCTCTGTGATCAATACACGCACAGCAGGGCTACTGACCCAGGTTCACAGGCACAGAGGCTACGAAACCGAGGTCAAGCTTCGCTCTGCGTTTAGTTCCCGACTGTGCCTCTGGACCCAAGGGAAGGTCACAGTTCATGGTTTTTCAATCCTGGGCTGTCCCAGGGGAAAACAAACATCATGCTAGAAGTGAGCAGAAGCAAGGGGTCCAGGTTCCTCCGTGGAGCTCGCTGCGGATACGAGAGGCCCAAGACCCCACCGTGGTGCAACCCTGGCCCCTCTGAGACGCAGAACACCTTGGGACTGCGCAGTCACAGCTGGGTCTCATTTCCCTTTGATCCCCAGGCACAGTCTGAGCTTGGAAAGGTGGTGGAGGTGGGCTGGAGAGCGGGTCACACTGGGGGGGCCCCCTGGCCGGCCTGCGGTATCCCCGCTGCCTTTGAAAGGCTATTCCAAAGCGGATTCCTTTGCGCACCGACCTGGTTTATGAGACTTAGGCAAACTGAGGAGTAAGTGCTCTTTGGGGCTGCAGAAGCTCCAAAGACAGCAGATCAGAGGGAGCTGGTCTTGTCAGAGCCAGGAAGGGGGTGACTCCTGAGCAGCCCAGTTGCCCCCCACAGGCCTCCCCAGTCCCACTGCTGGAGGCCCTGAGGCAGAGCTGCCAGGGTCACTGAGGTGTGTTTATCCCAGAGATGGGGCGGCCACAGGCAGAGGCTGGAGGTGGGCAGGTGAGCTCCTGTGGAGACCCTGGAACAGAGGGCAGGTTGACCCCTGCTTCCTCCAGAAACTATGTCTTTCTGGTCAGTACAGCTGAACATCTGGCAAGAGTTCCTGAGCCTGGCTGCCTCCTGCCTCTCACTCATGGTGACCTGGACAGGCCACCCCTTCTCTGGGGCCTGAACCCTTTCTGAACAGGAGGGCACAGATACAAATGAGCTCAGCAAGCTGGGCATGGTAGGACACGCCTGCAATCCCAGCACTCAGGAAGCTGAGGCAGGAGGATTCGCATGAGTTTGAGGCCAACTTGGGCTACCTAGTGAGTTCAAGGGCAGCCTGCACTGCCTAGGGAGACCCTGTCTCAAAAAAACTAAAGTAAATAGATAATAATAGAAAGGCTGAGGATGTAGCTCAGTTTGAGGCCCATGAACTCAACACCACCACTACCTCCCCCACCCCCGAAAAAACCAAGCCAAACTCAGTATTCTGGCTTCATGTGCCCTCAGGGCCATACTGTGCTCTGTCCCCTGCCAGACACAAGGCAGATGTCACCCTGGCTGGGTGTGGGGGAGGGTGCGGCAGCCACTTACCACACCTGACCTTGGCCCCTCCGCCTTTGGAATGGAGATGACCAGCTGTCCCGAAGGCTTGTGCCTTAAATTGACCAAGATAGCATGTGTGAAGTATGCGAGCCCGGGCTCCCTTCCACACCCGGCACATTGGTCCCTGCAGTTCTGTGGCACTGCATGTCCTGAGCAGCCCAATAACGTCCCGAGTCTGATCAACCTGACGTTCGTGCCGTCCCATCTCCGTCTCCCCACTCTGAGTGATACATGTGCACAGGCCCCTCACTCACCCAGCTCCCAGATCTGCTCCTCACCACTGGATGTGAACAGACTGCGGGAACTGATGGAACCACCGCCCTACCCCATGTGTGACTTGCTTGCTTGATTGCTTGCTTTTTTTTTTTTTTGTCTTTTTGAGACGGTCTCGCTATGCAGCTCAGGCTGGCCTTGGGCTCACTTTGTAGCCCAGACTGACCTCAAACTTGCAATGATCCTCCTGCTTCAGCCTCCTGAGTGCCGGGATTACAGGAATGCGCCAGCACACCACATCCCACTGTGCTTTCTAACAGCCCTGCAGGCCCCGAGGTGGAGACCCCAGGGGAAGCGTGTGGCTGGCGCTGTAGGAGGCATCGAATTGGTGCCTCTGCGGCCTGCTGCATCTCTCTGCAGAGATACCGCCCCTCCCGCTTCCTCCTGAGATTTTCACGGTGAGAGCGGCTGCGAAGGACACGCTGGCCCAGCCAGGTGGAGGCCGGGGCATGGAGGAGGAAGGCAATAAGCCGGAGCAACCGTTTTGGCTCAGGCCGTCTTAATGCACCTCTCGCCTTCCTTCCTCCCGTCTGCCTCATTCCACAGACACAGCCTGCTCCGCCCGAACCCCGGGCCTCCCCCAGGGCCTGCAGCAGCTGCTCGCTCATTTCCGCTTTCCTTATCCACACCTCAAACCAGCTGTGGGCGTCTCTGTCAACAACTGTATGACCAGTGGGCAAATAACCTCTCACCTCCTAAAAGTTGATGCGGTAGGGGAAAGAGCGCTAAACTAACGCGTGGCTTGTTTCAAGTCCAGGTTCCAGCTCACGGCGCGGCGGGACACTGGCTCAGCCCCGGGGCCCTCGCTGACCTGTGGTTGGGGCGCGAGAGATCACGCAGAAGCTGGTGTGTCTGGGAGTCTGGCTCTGTGTCTGGCTGCGCGGCCGGGCCTGGGTATCTGGAGCCTTTCGGGGCGTGGGGGCTGCGCGTGCGTGTGGGGTGCTGCTGACCGCCTCCATGCACAGATCAGCCCCCCAGCAAGGAGTTTTCTGCCCCAGCTGTGGCCGGGGCGAGAGCGGAGCAATGGCTGATGCAGTGACCGGGAGGCTCCCGAAGCTCGGTTTTCCCAGCTGCAGAACGGGGCGACAACCCCGCCTCATGTGTTCACGTGGATGCTCTCAGTGATCCGCCCATCTGAGAGCGCAGCTGATCCCCCCTAAGCATTCGCTCGGGGGTTCAGCTTTGGCGCCAGCCCGTGGGCCCACTCTGTCTCCGCCCACGGGACACAGGAAGTCCAGGAGGCACGGACTCCTCGCCGAGTCTCGAGAGATGAAATCATTGTGTGTGTGTGTGTGTGTGTGTGTGTGTGTGTGTAATAGATTGCCGCGAGCTAATGGTGCTCATTATAATCCTGTGCCGTCAGCATCTTCCAGCCTGGGAACTGTGTCAGGAGATTCGGGCTTTGATCTGCGGCACCTTGATCTGTTAATATTCAATTCCGGCTATCTGTGCGGTGGCAAGATAGGGCTGTGAGCAGCCGCCCAGCTCAGAGCCTGGGCAATCACCTCGCATCTGTCTTTCTCACAAACACAAACACACCTCCCACCCTGACCCGGCCCATTTCTTAAGTGGGGACATTTACAAAAAGGGAATAGAACCTCACGGTATGGGCACCAGAAGAGATCCCAGCATTCACTTACCAGTGTTTCCGAATGGGGACCCCACAAGAATTTGGGGGACCCCACATGCATGAATGTCCCTGGTGATTTGTGACAGCCTAAATGCCTTCCTCCATTTCCAGAGGCCTTCTTGAGAAGGGTTACCCGCTTGGGGCCAAAGCCACCAGTCTAAATCCATCATTTTGCAGGTGTGAAAACGGGCCCAGAGAGGGTGTGGGGGCCACAAAGATTGCACAGCATTGGCTCTGCTTCACCCTTGGATGCTCCTTCGGAACTGTAGCTCAGGCCTGGAAAAAGTGGGAGGGCTCAGCTGCCAAGACATTGGTGATGCTTTTAGTGGGAAAAGTTAGTTGGCAAATGGCCTGGCTCCCTGTGCAGCCACTTTATTGATCAGCTGGAGTGGCTTCAGACTGTGGCCGTTCCATCTGCACCTGCTGCTTTATGGACTCTGGAGCGAATCCATGGTTGTCGGCACCTCCTGCTACTTCGTACGAGGAAGAAGAGGGCTGTGGACCACTTCTGGGAGGGGCCCTGACCACGCCAAGCCTGTCCACTGCCTAGTGGGGTCTTGGGCCTGCCCATCAAGCTGGCAGGGGCAGGGAAAGGGCAGGCCCTCTCTGCTGGCACTCAGCACCTCTGTCTGTGGCATGGAGAGGCTGAGCTTTCTCACCAGCACCCTGCTGGCCATTTCCTGAAGGGCCCTTGAGAACAGAGGCCACGGGAGGAAAGGTACACCTGTCTGGAGAGTTTTCAGAAGACTTTGACTTGGGCTTTGGCCACCTTTACGTGTTCAGTGAGATCAGAATGGTCAAGGGTGACCTAGGTAGGAGTGAAGCCCCCGGCAGGTACAGATGGACAGCCAAGCTGAGAGTTCTGTCCAAGGAGGTGAACTCCCGCAGCCATGGGCTAGGTGGCTCTCAGTAGCTGGGAACTGGGTGGCCAGGGCCCCCTCAGTGCTGCTGGTGGCTTTTCCTGTGTGCAGCCTTGGGCGATCACAACGTGAGGACATGGTTCAACACCTCTGCGCCCCCCCCAGGGGACTCCAGGGCTGACGGAAGAGGCTGGACACAAGACATCCGAACTAACTTAGAAGGGCTGCCAGGCTAAAGAATACAAAACTGACCCAATAATTCTTCCTAATAAAGAAAAGTCAGTAAAGGCACACAAATGGATTAGGTAGCCTGAGGTTCAATCTCCACCAACACATAAATTTTTTTTCTTTGATTTGTGCTTTTAATAAATGATCCTCAAGCCAAGGGTTGTGGCTCACACTTGTAATCTCAGCTACTTGGGAGGCTGAGGCAGGAGGATTGTAAATTCAAGGCCAGCCTAGGCATCTAAGCAAGATCCCATCTCAAATTTTAAAGAGGCTGGTGGTGTAACTTGGTGGTAGAGCACTTGCCTAGCATGTGCAAGGTCCTGGGTTAAATCCCCAGTAGTAAGATAAAAATAATCCTTAGGAGCTCTAAAAGATACACAAGGGCTAGCAGTATAGCTCAGTGATAGATCACTTGCCTTTCAAGTATGAGGTGTGGTTTTGGTCTCCAGTACTGGAAAAAATATATACCTCTATGCTCATATTCATGGCAACATTAATGACAATATCCAGAGATAAAAACAACCCATGTATTCATCAAGAGGAGTGGACAGGCAAAATGTTGTCCAAATGTAGTCATGTGATGGAATATTACCCTGCTGTGAAAAAGAGTGAGCTACTGACCAAAAAAATTGCTACAACATGAATAAACCTTGTAAACATTATGCTAAATAAAATAAGCCAAACACAAGAGACTGTTAGGGTACAGTTCAACTTGTATGAAGTATCTAAGACAGTCAAATTCAGAAAGAAAGAATAAAGTTTACTAGTAACTAAGAGGTGGAAGTAGAGAGTCACTGATTAATGGGGTACAGTTTCTTTTGGGGGTGACAGCAAAGTTTGAAAATACTGGTGTTAATGCATTCATACTGTGAATGTAATTAATGCCACTGAGTTGTATACTTAAAATGATTACCATGAAAAATCATGCATATATATATATATATATATATATTTAACATGATAGAAAATTTTTTAAATTAGATTTTACTGGTACATTTTATTTTATTTTATTTTATTTATTTTTTTTTTTTTGCGGTACTGGGGATTGAACTCAGGACCTTGTGCTTGCCAGGCAGGCACTTATTCCACTGAGCTATATCCCCAGCTACTGGTACATTTTAGATATACATAACAATCACATTCATCATGGAGAATTTGTACCTTTACAAGGCATAACTTGCTTTCTTCCCCCATTCCCCTACCTTCCCTTCAACCCTTCCTCCCCTGAAAAATTCTAATAGAGCTATAAATAAGTTATATTAACTGACCATAAAATGATGGGTGTTAGCCGGGCGTGGTGGCACACGCCTGTAATCCCAATACTCAGGAGGCTGAGGCGGGAGGATCGTTGTGAGTTTAAGACCAGCTTGGGTTACAAAATGAGCTCAAGGCCAGCCTGAACTGCATAGCGAGACCCAAAAAGACGAAAAAAATTTTTTTAAATGATGAGTGTTATGGCTTGTGTCTAGATGTCCCCCTGAAGCCTCATGTGGTCATAGGTGGGGCTTTTGGAAGGTGACTGGCTCTAGAGTGTGTGACACTGGAATCAAGGATGTGACGCTGGGTTGATCAATGGCACGATGCTAGCATTAGGGGTAAGGACAGGTTGCCTGGGTAGGACGTAAAGGACAGAATGAGCTGGGGTCACGGCTCGTCTTGTCACTTGGAGCCAGCTGATTCTAGACTAAAACTTCTACAGACTGTGAGCTAAATAAATCTTTCCCCCTTTAACTTTGGCTGTCAAGTATTTTTGTCTCAGCACCGAGAAAAAGTAACTAAGACCATAGGAAATAGCATCCGTCAGGGAAAACTGGGACCCACGAACCCGTGCCTGCGTAAGGGAAGTGGCCCTCTGCTCCACCCCTCTGGGTGGTCTGTAGTGGCTCCTGTCATGGCCCACACTCCCCGCCGTCCACGCCAGGTGCACCCAGCAGAACGGCAGATGTTAGCAGACTCCCACTTGCTTCCCAGCTGTGTGGCTTGGGACAAGTTATTTACCCTCTCTGAGCCTCTCTTTCCTATGTGCAAGACAGGAGTAACAGTAGATAGCTTCAGCCGCAATCGCCGAGACCTGCTTCCCGCCTTTCGCTATGGCCTGGTGTGCAGTAGCTGCACGTCAGCGCTCGTCACACGTCAGAAAGCATGTCCCCGCTGAAGTCAGTGCTGAAGAGAGTCACACACGCTGGGCACTGGGGAACACACTGGCCTGGGTCCCAGCGCCCCCAGGGTCAGCAGGGAAGGGGCTGATCTGTCACACTGCACACTTCCGGGTGCGCCTGGAACTCTCAGGAGCTTCCCAGGGAAATAGATCCACCTGTGGAAGTCTGCGAGGCCCCCTCGTAATTCTAATGATGGTAGAGTTCATTCACCTTCTGCCTCATTTCTGTCATTGCCAAGGAATGCGGTGTTGTTAAGTGAATTTTTTAAATAACTGAAGTTTATCCCTGTGACCCCTAACATCTTCTCCCCGTTAAATCACTCTGGGGAGAGATTTCTCGGGACTGGATCCCACACTTCCCTAATCAGAATATTCTAAATGGAGTGTAACGTTTTCCCATCACTTTCCATGAGAGGGGCCATTTGCCCCCATCTTAATGGCTCTATGGAGCTTTACTTTTTGTCAGTCGACAAACATTTTCTGTTTACTGCTGTGATTTCTTACTACCCCAGAACAGCCCTTGCCACCTATATTTAGGAGCCTCATTAAATATGCAGACACAAGCACACACGCGTGTGCACACCCACCCTCACACACCCGTCCTCGGTGAAAAGCCAGTGTCAGGCCTAGAGAGCGGTGTTTGCCTGTTTGTCGCTGTCTGTGAACCCCGCCTGACAGCACTGGGATGGACATCGCTGGGGGGGAGGGGGCAGGACTTCCGGCAGGAGGAGGTGCTGGGTGCTGGGATATAGTAGTGCAGGGACTTTATGACAACATTCTGCCTTCCTAAGCGGACGCCCGGTTTTGCCTCTTTCCGGGTTTTGGCTGTGCCAGACAGTGGGGCTCCCCTGGTCCTAGGAGCTGAACCGATGCCCCAGGCACTCCCAGGACCACTGGCCTGGGGCTCCAGAGACTCATCTCAGAGCAGTGACTGTACAGCCCAGTGAATGAAGGGAATTTCTTGCTGTGGATTCTGAGGGTGTTGACAGCGATGAGCAGAGAGGATGAACAGAGAGGTGGCAGTTTCTAGGGTGCCCCTGGCCTGCGCATGGCAGCAACCGTCAGCCGTCCTGTCTCTAGTGCCACCTCCAAGTGTTCCTCCCTGGCGTGTCCTCCAGCGCTGCCCCATTTACCTGCAGCGGAGAACCAGAGTCAGAAGATCTGGGCCTGCCCTTGCCTTGACCTTGAACTCACGTCTCTGATTCTTTATCTCCCCATCTGAAACTTGGGGAAATAATAAAACCAAAATCACAAGGTTGTACAGATTCGGTGTTGTTAATGTGGAAAAAACTTCCAAGGTAGTACCTGATGTCCAAAACATGGTCATTACAATGGAGTCATCTCATATGTACAGTAAATGTACATCCATCAACCACATGAAAAGAAGAGATAGAGGAATGCTATGGCCAGGTGTAGTGGCACACACCTGTAATCCCAGCACTCAGGAGGCTGAGATAGGAGGATTTCGTTTGTGTTTGAGGCCATCCTGGGCTACATAGTGAGTTCAAGGCCAGCCTGAACTACATGATGAGGCCCTGTCTCAAACAAACAAAAATGCTACCGTAAGTAATTCTTGCAGTCTCTCCACTTTTTAGGTCTATGTCCCAGAGAGAGGGTGGGATAGGAGGTCTGGGCTGTTCCTCATTTGCACTGTCCTGTAACCTGTCAGAGTGAATGGGGTTGTCACTAGAAAGGGACGTGGCTTCTGCGTATGATACTAGGTGAAAAATGTGGGGTGCAGATCGCACATCACTTGGCAGCTCAGTTTGTTGTGTGAATATTTGGGGCACAGATAAAGGAGAGGGACCATTATAGACTGATGGGGGATGCCAGGACTTGGTGGCTCTGTTTGCTAAAGGATGGTGGACAGGCTCCATGATATGACCACTTGACCCCAGTCAGCTAGTGGGAGGGATATGTGGAGATTGGCGGGCTAATGGAGCAATCCTTCTACCAACTTTTTAGCTCCCAAATATCCCACGATTTCATTAGCCAATGAACCTTACACTCTCCTGCGTGCACAGCACTGGAATGCCACTGTGCCTTTGGTGATTCTGAGCCTACCCTGGTGGAACCTACCCACCCCCACTCCCTGATTTTAGTCACTTTCCCATCACTGGGAAAAAATATCCAACACCCACAACTTAAAGGCAAAGAGGTTTATTTTCATTCACTGTATATTTTTTGTTCACCGTATTTAGAGGGGTCAGTCCATGGTCAGCCAGCTCCAAGGTAGAAATGGCATGGTGTGAGGGCCAGGAGAAGGCTGCCCATCCCATGCACCAGGAAGCAGAGAGAGAAAAGGGAGAAGCTTGGGACAAGAATGTACTTTTCCAGGGATAAACCCACTGCTAAGTATAGCAGCCCGGGGATCCAGTCACCTTCCAAACACATGGGACCTGTGGGGGACATTTTCCATCTAAACCGTAGTACCCTGAGTACCTAAACCCTAGAAACCTGGACAGCAAAGATCAAGGGATCATCTGCCGATCATCCCTATGTCTTGGGGCAGTAAGCAGAGTAATGAAACTTTCCAGCTCACCCATGACCGAAAGACTTCCCAGAACGTGGGACAGTGAATGCTGAAAGCAAGACAGGTGGTCACCCTAGCAGGCAGACAATTGAGCTATCTTTCACAGCCCATTGGAGATGCCCTCTCTCCCAGGAAGCCATGTCGGATCTCCTTAGCTGGGAGCAATCTCTCTCTCCACTGAACTTCTAGAAATTACTTCCGCCTCTCTGTGCCTGGACTCCACTGCCCACCCCCATACTAGAATTCACATCAATGAGGCTGCCCTTTGCAGACATTTTTTGTGTCCTGTGGCACCAGGTGAGGTGGCAGCAGGATGGGTGATTCCGGGTGACCCTCCCGGGCCCTACCATGCAGCCCCTGTCTTCAGCTGCCGCGTGAATTTCTGCAACACTGGTGCAGCTATCACTCTTTGAAACATTTAATTACATGTAAAGATCTTGCAGGCCGTCTGTCGCCTCCTGGGGAAACATTCCCTTTTCGGGCCTCTTCTGAAGCTAGTGGCTTGGGAAGTAATGAAATTGAGCTGAAGATGAGGCGACCAGGGGCCATAGATATTACTAAAAGGGACAAGAGAAGATGGAATCAGGGGAGGGGCAGAGAGTTAGAAGAGTTTTTCCCAAAGCAAGAGGCAAGGAATGAAGAAAACTAAGAGGTGCGGGCGGGCGAGAGGAGGCAAGACAGAGAGAGGAGTGGGGGCCGGGCTGGGCGATGAGGGACTAAGAAGAGGTCAGGGGTCACGGAGGAGAGCGCTGCCAGGTTCAGGGGGAACAGGCCTGGCTGAGAGGACGGCATGACAGCCGCCCAGAAAGAGGAGAGACCAGCAGCTGTGACCCCCTGCCGTGTGGCAGGAGAAGGTCCTAGGGGAGTGGAGCGACTTGAAGGTGTCTGAAGCTGCACTGGGAAGCGAGTCCTCTGCCAGCGTCAGCTACTGGGACTCTGGGCGCCCGGTGGAAGAGCTGCCCCGGCCAAAGCGTCCCTCTGGACACGCCCTCCGCCTCCACCAAGGGAGGAGTGATGCAGGCAAGGGAAGGCCGCTTGGGCATCGGGCGTCGCATCCGCCCGACCCCGTCCCCAGGCCGGCCCTGCAGACGCTTCAGCCCTGCCGGTCCTCTCTCTTGCAGGCTGCGACAGCGACCACTGGGGCCCCCACTGCAGCAACCGGTGCCAGTGCCAGAACGGAGCCCTGTGCAACCCCATCACCGGCGCCTGCGTGTGTGCCGCCGGCTTCCGCGGGTGGCGTTGTGAGGAGCTCTGCGCGCCTGGCACCCACGGCAAGGGCTGCCAGCTGCCGTGCCAGTGTCACCATGGCGCCAGCTGTGACCCCCGCACGGGCGAGTGCCTCTGCGCGCCGGGCTACACCGGCGTCTAGTGAGTACCTTGGAGGCTGGGCTGGGCTGGGGCGTGGTTAGGGGCGGGGCTAGAGAGGAATAAAGGTGGTTGAGAGGGGAGGGGCTGAGGGTGGGGAGGGGGGGGGGGGATGGGGGGGGGGAGGGGGCGGGGCAGGAATGGGGGGGGGCGGGGCAGT
>PVLD010027909.1:0-20111 GCA_004027595.1 Dinomys branickii
GGTCCTGAGTTCGATCCCCAGTACCGCAAAAAAAAAAAAGAGAGAGAGAGAGAGAAGAAACAAAAAGAACAAAAAAGGAGAAGGAAGAAGGGATAAAGGGAGGGAAGGATGAGAAGGAAGGAAGGGAGGGAGGGAGGGAGAAAGGAAGGAAAGGAAAGAGGATCCATAGGGGACATAAGGATGTAGGATCCCTCCAGGAAATGGAACCGTCCCAAGGCTTGGAGAGGACCTACTGTCCTCCTAGACAGGGGACCCCAGGGCCAGTCAGCAGCAGCCATGAGCAGTCAGTCCCAGAACACCACTCATAAATCGCTTATGTTTAAATAATGTCTTAGGTTTTATAGGGATCATTTATACACATTATCTGACTGCACGCTGAAAAGATTCTCTATTAGCCAAAGAGAGACTTGGAGCCCAACGGTCTTGCACGGAGTCACGTAATTCATGTACTGCCCAAGCGGGACCTGAACTCAGCCTGCCAAATTCAAGTCCAGTACACTTTACAAAACAAAGTGCTGCCTGTCCCTCCCGGGTCTCATGGCAGGAGTGCCAGGATGGCCCACTGGGAATCGGGGATTTGCTTTGTTGGACTGTATCTTTTTAGTCTCTGTGATTTCGATGCCATTGTGAAGGCCCCAAGCATCCTGTGCACAAGAAGAGCACTGGTGCTTCTCAAAGAGCAGCTCCTGTACACTGGGTGCCCAGCCGCACGCATTTTCTGTATTTCACGCTGTTTCTCATAGCCGTAATCAGAGAAGATGGGATACACAGTTAAGGCCGCTGAGCCATGATATAAATATACAGCGCTGCACCGGCCTCTCCTAACAGGTAAGAGGCATCTGCGACTTCCGTCTCAGGAAAGAATCCCTGAGCGAGGCTTGGTGATTCCAAGTCTGAGGCCAGAACACATTTTTAAGCTTATCCCCAAATCCCGGCTTCACTCTGGATGTCCTAGAAGCTGAACCTGGATCCGGCCTCCTAGGCCTCAACACCCTGCCCTCTTTGTCTGTTGGCCTCAAGACATTCATGGCATCAGAGCTGGAAGGGAACAAAGTCTCTCTGGTCCCAAGGGTCCCTTATACAAAGAGTGAGGTCTACAGCAAAAATAACTAGTGAATGGAATCAGCAATCATTTCTAGAAAAACCAACCTATTTATTTGATTCTCCAGGCCCTGGAAGAAGAGCCAGTCTCACCCAGTGCCTGTCCGAGCCCTTGGCACGCAAGTAAACCGAGGCACACAGTTCCCCTGGCTCCACACGGCCCACCCCCAGAGCTGTTCCTTCCCCCCTCCCCGTTTCCACCTTGCTGGCCGAGCTGGCAGGTTGCTAAGGCAGGGCCAGCCTGTCCGGAGCTGCAGGATATATTAATCAATTTGATGAGGATGTTAAAGCTTTCTCTTTGTAACTAATTATGGCCTGATTTATAGGCCTGGCTTTGGTTTGATGGAGCGCTCCGCCTGACAGGGATGGATGCGGCTCTGCCACAGACCCCTTCCTCGCTTCCATCTCTGTCTCTCCCTCCCCTCCTCGCCTGCCTGCAGCCTCTGCTCCCAGTGCCCACAGGGACACCCTCAAACCGTACTGACGACCAGGGAAGCCTCGCGTCCCCATCACGGTGCTCTGCTGGGTGAAGCTCCGTCCGCCTCTTCCTTCTGGAAGCGGAGAGGAACAGAAATGTTCTGGGTGAGCCTGGTGTCTCTCTTCTCCTGCACTTCAGGAGCCCATGGAAATCCGCTTCGTCTCCAGGTGACTCGGCGTTGGAGCTGACAGGGTTTGGGGGAAGGTTTATTTTGGTTATTTTACCGATGGGGAAACTAAGGCGGGGGATGACTTCCTCTGCAATTCCACACAAAGTGGGAATAAACTGATGTCCTGATTTCCAGCACCACAGCGGGGTCTTTCAGTCATCTCGCTGTACTGTCCCCACAAACCTTTTCCTGGGTCCATACGCCCTGGTTCCCTAACCTTAGCCCTTTATGGCCGTGACACACAGACAAGGATGTCAGTCCTATTACTACCCCAGAGTTTGTCCTCTGCGAGCATGTGTGTGCCACGGGCCAGTTCCCTCAGAGAACAGAGAGAAGGGACAAATCCAAACCGTCCCCTCTGCCGGTCAGTTGTTTGTTCGTCATTGTTGCGAATACCCGAGGATCACAGCCCAAGGAGAAGCAGTTTGCTCTGGCTCACCGATCCAGAGCTTTCGCTCCGTGGTCTCCCGGCCCCATCGCTGTGGGCCTTTGGCAAGGCTGACTCACGGAAAAAGGGTGCAGGAGAGAAAAGCTACTCTCGCCACGGCCACTAGGAAGCCAGGAGAAGGAGAAAAAGAGCCAGAAAGGAAGGGGTCAGGGCTGGATAGAACCTCCAAGCCTTGTCCCTAAGAGTCACTCCCTTCCACTAGGCCACACCTATTTCCATCTCTCTGAATAACGCCATTAAGTTAGGATCCCAGGAGCAGGATTAATCCACTGTGAACTTAGAGCCCTCATGGTTCAAGCTAGTTCCCAAAGCCCATCAGCAAGCGAGGCTTCCACACTGCAGTGGAGTGACTGGTGGTCAGCTTATAACCCCAGCTGAACTGAGCAAGCTGGTGCTGGGTGCGGGAGGCCCGCCTGGGGACTGCTGCCAGCACACAAGAGGCCGAGCTGGAGGAGGAGAAGGAGGCTGGTGGGACCAGAGAAAGGCTGCTGGAGCTGGTGGAAGCTGTAAGGAGCTGTTAGTTCTGTTGGAGGAGCTCGTCATGCCGGCTTTCCTGATGAACTCAGCTGTTTCCATCCTCCGAGGAGCTCAGGACCTCGTTGGCACTGAGAATGGCCACACTTCACTTCGGGGGAGCTCTGGTCCTCACCTTGGGCATCGCTTCCTGGCCAGAGGGGAAGAAGGTGCGCTGCCGGTCTCCTAGAGAAGCTCGCTGCGTTGGCTTCCCTGGTGGGAACTCGGCCATCTTGATCAACAGAGGAGCTCGGGGCCCCACTGTTGCTGAGGATGGCTGTGGTACCTTTTCGGGGAGCTCTGGTTCTTCTGAGCATCACTTGCTGGCTCCAGTGCAGACCCCTCAGCCTGCTGGCACAGATTCTTCATCCCGCTGGCACGGACTTCCTAGATGTCACCACTGACCTTGGGGCCTTCCCAGCACAGATCTGTGAAACAGGCCTGCGTGAGGCGTTGTTATAGGCTCTATTGGATTTGTGGGAGACATTGTTATGAGCTCTAGGTCCTCAGCTGGACTCACGCAGGACACTTCTGTGGGATCCAGGCCCTCGGCTGGATTCTCAGTCTGTAGTGTGTGGACAGATTTCCCGCACTCTTTTGTATATCGTTCTTTGGGTGACTATTATAATCATATAAAGTATGTGTCCTGTATTATATTGTTCTCCCTTGCAAAAATATGCCCCAAAACAACACACACACAAAGCATTTTGGAGGACATCATGAATCCCACCTTCCTTAGACTCAGCAGCCACTATGAAGTCCCCCTCAGCAAGCTCAGGATGTTCTCTGAGAAGTTCCCCTGGGGGCACAGCCCCCCCCCCCCGCTAAATGAGGGGAATGGGGACATGCGGACCGCCAATTCCCTCCAGTGCATTGTGGGATATTCCTAAAACGCATTCATCTCTACAAGGTGGTAACTCAGAACTGAGCAAAGTACAAAAATGAAACCTAGCCTGAACCTTCGTCCTTACCCTAGTTCCCCAACCCTAACTCTAATCCTAGCCTAATTTGACTCGAAATCTAAGCATAACCCAACCTCAGGCCTTATCCTGACTTGAACGGAACCCCAATATTCCCCCTTAATCTGTCTTTTCACCAAGCACTTCCCAACCAGAGTCAATAAATCCTCTTCCTCAGCAAACATCTGGAAAAGAATGGGGCTAGTTCTGGTTCACACATGTGGAGACAGAGCAAACGCTACCAGAATTCAGTGGTTAGAAGCCAGGGGTGCCGTTGACCAACTTAAAACACACAGAGCAACGCTCCAATGGTAGAGGAATCAGGCCGGAAATGTCAGCATTGGTGAGAGTGAAAAAAAATAGTCTTCAACCTTAACCTAATTAAACCAGTATTGACAGTAATTTAAAAAGTAAACCAAAAAAATAAAATAAAACTAAAGTTTCATTTCTCCCCTCTAACTGCGATGCTAACCTAAACCTGAATCCCAGTTTGAATTCCGTCCTCTCTTTACAGGTCTAACAGGAGCCCCAACCTGACCCTCATCCTAACTGAGGCCCCGGTGGTAAATTAACCCTAACCTGACCCAACCTGACCAATGCAGATGGCTGAGGGTTGCTGCGGTGAGAGGCATGAACCACAAACTCGTCATCGGGAGGATTCCCGCTTATTTCTTCACAATAGACAGGAGATGGTTCAGACTCTGTGGATCTCAGGGGTTTGCTGTGTCCCCCCAACATCTGCTGTAGCACCGCCCACTAGCTTCCTCTCCCCAGAGCCTCCGCAGCGCTAGGCAAGAACTCTGTCTCGTCCATCAGACAAGACAGATGCCTCCTAGCCCAGAGGTCACCTCCACCTAATATGTGAGAGCATTTGAAGACAAATCCATGCCACCTCTGTTTTCTGTGAGTCCCCAGAACGTCCTCACAGACCTGGCCTAATGGCCCTGACAGTGTGGCTCCTCCACCATGGTGTTGCGGACATTCTGGGCCCGGTGATTCTCTGAAGGGCGGTGGGCCGGGCATTGTCCAGGACACTGTAGGATGCTGAGCAAATTCTGGGCCTAGATGCCAGTAGCAGGACTGTCCCAGTTAGGACAATGAACATGTCCCCAGACAACACCAAACATCCCTGCACTTGGAGAGGGTCAGTGTCAGGTGAGAATCTCTGGCTTAGGCTGAGGCAAGAGATGGAGCAATTTCTGTACTTTTTGTGGCCCTGTAAGGATGGAAAACATTTTTCTAGTAAAAGAGTTGAAGATTTCCTAGATAAGAATTGGTGAGTACTGTACTGCCAACCCCCGGGGTTTTCCTGAATGGAAACTGAGAGACTTCGTGTGAGAGAAACCTGCCTGAGATGAAATTTCCACGTTAGATCTCAGGGATGTGACACAGTGACACGGAAGGAAGGGGCAGAGCGTGATGCTGTGGCCCCCTGGAAGTGGCCGGAAACGCAATGACTCTCCACTCCTCAGACAGGAAGTGCCGGGACCCCGGACTAGGATCAAATATACCAAGTCCCGCTCTGGTTGGATGCTCTTTGCCTACAGAAAGGGGAGGCCAAAGAGATGGACTGGCTTTTCTGGTCACCAGGACTTGAACTACTTTGGAGTCGGACATCTGAAGGCCAAGGGGATATGGCACCCTCTCAGCTGTCCAGGGCCTTTTCCTGTAGTCCATAACCCAGTGACTTCGCTGATTGGCGGGGCAGGCGACAGCAGAGAGAGGTGAGGACTATCTACAGGGGACCTTTCCTTGGGGTTACAGCTGGGGATAAATTGTTCACACCAGCAAGCCATTTCCCAAGATCCTCTGGGGCTGCTGGCTTCCGGACCCACTATCTCACTGTCCTATTGCTGTGGGAGATAAGCGATCGACTTCTGCACAGGACCAACGGAGGAAGCCAGGAGGGAGGAAGGCCTTGTGCCCAGCCGGCAGGAAAGGACTGGGGGGCGGCGGGGGGGGCACTCTGGGAACAAAACTGCTGACTGAACCACTAAGGACCAGCAACAAAGAAGAGACAGTGAAGCCAGAAAGCAGGGGAGGGGAAACAGGAAAGGCAGGGACGGAAGGAGCAGCACGAAATACCCGAGCCCCTCTCTCCCGTTTCTATTAAAAATTTATTCTCTCATCTGCACACGGCGCTCTCCCTCCCTCCCTATCTCCCTCTCTTTTCCCACCCCTTTCCCCCTCCCTCCTTCTCTCTCCCTTCATCGGCACTGGGCATAGAGCCCAAGGCCTTATGCATGCTAAGCATGCTGTTTTTACAATGTCCCTTTCTTTTCTCTTTTTGTTTTGTTTCGGTTTTTGAGACAGGGTCTCGCTATGCAGTTCAGGCTGCCCTTGAGCTCACTTTGTAGCCCAGGCTGGTCTCGAACTCGCAATGACCCTCCTGCCTCAGCTTTCCAAATGCTGGGATCGCAGGTGTGTGCCTCCATGCCCAGCTACAATGTCCTTTTCTTCTGTCTTGGCCTCTGAAGAGTTAACGCAAACCAAATATTCTTAGAAACTTATTTGTGATCGGATCATCAAAGAATCCAGCCTTCAAGACTGATTTACTATGTGTCTTCAAGAAAGTCACTCAACTGTACCAAGGCCCGATCCCTCCTTACTTAAAAGGAAAAAAATGCCCAGCCGGCCGCACTAAGGAGAGGCCTTGCTGTCTAGCTCACTGGAAGTGCTAAAGAGCTGTTCTTTCATCCGGAACTACCTGGGGAGAGATTTTCTTACCAGGAGCTTTTACATCCTCATTCACTTGAATTGGTGCTCTGGGAGCCAGGCAGGGAACAGGTATTTTTATCTTACTTTCATGGATAAGCGGTAGTGTAACTAGTAAAAAATGGATCTCTCCTCTGCAAAAACGGGGGGGGGGGCCTCAGCGTTTCTTCTTGGAGTAGGGTTCAGAGAGCAGGCTGAGTAGACCGGATTTGGGGGAGGAGGATCCTACTCTTTGAAGAGGGGAGGGTCCCATAGATTGCCGGGATGCCTGCTGGTGTCATTGAAAAGCTTAAAGCTGACCATGGTGCCCCAAGCCTGTATCTTAGTACTCTGGGAGGCTGAGGCAGGAGAATTGCAACATAGCAGTTTAGGGAGACCCTGTCTCAAAATTAAAAAAAATAAAAATAAAAAGGGCTGGGATACAGCTTTGTGCAAAGGCCCTTAGTTCAATACCCAGTAGCATAAAAAATAAGAATAGGGTACCGGGCGCAGTGGCTCACGCTTGGAGGCTGAGGCACTCTCGAGGCTGAGGCAGGAGAATCGCTGTGAGTTCAAGACCAGCCTAGGCTACATAGTGAGTTCAAGCCCAGCCTGAACAGCAGAGTGAGACCCTGTCTCCGAGAAGAGGAGGAGGAGGAGGAGGAAGAGAAGGAAGAGGAAGAATAGAGATAGGAATGGGAACGGGAGAAAAGGAGGGTGGGAGATGGGGGAAGAGGAGGAGGAAGAGAAAAAGGAAGTAAGAGGAAAGCAGAACAAGACCAGCTGCCCGACCCCAGGGGAGATGCAAGCCCGGGCCTTGGTGTCAGGTGTGGGCACCCTGAGGGAAGCAAGGGCCGCACACCTGCTGACCCTCTGGTGGCCGAGTCAGGGTTGAGGTGGAAGCAAAATCAGGACGAACAGGGCTCCACCCCAGGCGACCCCAGCATCCCAGCCTGTGCTCCGCGGGGCTCCTGTCTTCCCTGCCGCCCCCCACGCCCCGGTTCCCTTCACCGTTCACCCTGAAGGTGGCAGCGATTATTTACGCCCTTTCCCAAAGCCTGCGTCTTCCAGGGGGTCGGCTCGGATTACACCCGCCCTTAAGGAATCCTTCCTTTACTTTGTTATTGGATCCCCAAATCTGTTCGCAGGAACAAGACCCCCCTCCCCGCGCGCACACGGAAAGCCAGCAGTAAATCAGTAGCGCGGCAGCAGGCGTGTGAGCGGGCGTCACATGGGTGAAGTCCGCGGATGCACACCGGGACGCTGAAAGCTTCATTTTTAAGGAACTGGGTTTTGCAGATCTGAACGGACTAGGGATTCCCCCCGCCGTGGGTGTGGTTCCCTGGACTGTTGGAATAACAGGGTCCCCCTGGACATCTCTAGAGGATAAACACTAAGTTGGAGAGGTTCCCTCCAGGGTTAGTCCTGCTTCCTTGGGAAGCATCTGCCTCTCTTCCTGGAAGACCAGAATAAGAAAAATCTCCAAAGACAGGAGGCCTGGCCTGGCACGGTGGTGCTCACATGTAATCCCAGCACAGAGGAGGCTGAGGCAGGAGGATCACCATGGGTGCAAGGCCAGCCTGGGCTACCGTGACCCCTTGTCTTGAAAATAAAATAAAAAGGCCTGAGGCCCCTTGGATGCCAAAGAAACAGTTCAAACCCAGGGCCAAAAGAAAGATCTTAAGGCAGAGGAATCTTTCTCTCCTTCGTGCTAGAAAACAAAATCAGCCAGACATAGTGGTGCAAGCCCGTAATCCCCCCTGCTCCTGAAGCTGAGGCTGGAGGATGGTGTTGAGCTCGAGGCCAGCCTGGATACAGAGTGAGTTCAAGGCCAACCTGCTTCACAAAGCAAGACCCTGTCTCCAAAAAAACAAAACAAAACAAAACAAAATCACCAAGCAACAAGAGCATAACCCATGCCCTATGCTGTGACACCCCAAGACCGCCTCTGCCCTTCCTGACCCGCCAACTACAGGGACAGAGCCTTCTGTTTTTGCAGAAGACCCTGGGCCAGGCTGGACCAGGTGACCACAACTCCAGAAAGCTCCCAGGACAGGGAAAGAGGGGGACATCCTGTCTAGGGTCCCCTCCAGCCACTGTGCAGCACCTGGGTGGGTGCAGCGGGCACGGTTCCCGGCAGATTGACAGGGACCGAGGGCGGGAGGCGCAGCCCGCATCCCGGCCGCCGCTAGGGAGCAGCTGTGCGCCGGCGCTGACGGGAGGAGCGCAGGGGACGCCCGGGCTCGGGCTCGGAACTGGGCGCTGCGTTTCCACCGTAACTATAATTAGGCGGATTCCGTGTTTATTTAGGCTGAGAGCTGTAAGATAAATGACAGCCTCGAAGATGCTTTTCAGCACTCCATAAATCACCTGCCGACCTAGGCAGCTCGCTTCTTCCACGCCTCCGTCTCCCCCTGCACCCCTGGAAGAGGGTGCAAGCCCCCGGGGCGACCCAGGGCTCGGCCCCTGGGGGCGGGACCCCGGGAAGGAGCCGTGACTCGGGGCTGGCGGGGAGCCGGCTTCTCCTGAGGTGGCCCAGGGCCGGAGGTGGGGGCCTCCTCCGGCAGCCTGTGGTCTTTCATCGGCCCTAATTCAAGCTCTCCTCCTTGCGCCTCGCTGACACGGCTGGAGATTTACAGGCGACCTCTGAGAAATATCTGTATTTCTCAGATATTTCTTTCTCCCCCGCCTGGGACTGCCTGCTGGAAGGGTCCTTTCCCGGGTGCTTGCCCAGGGGAGAGCGCTTGCATGCACAGGCAGGCGGTGTGGACCTGGGCCTGTGGCCACTGGGAAGGCCAGAGACGTGGGGGCACCCAGCCCTGCTCAGTCCAGTCCCTTAGCCCCTTAGCGGGAGGAGGGGACAGGATGTGGGAGCGGGGTGGGGCCTGTTGCCTGGACTGCAAGCTGCGAACGAACGAGCCAGCCTGCGGTGGCGGCCAGGGCTTCCGGTCAGAGGTCTGGAATTTGGTTCTGATCCCAGCTCCGCCCTCAGCCCTCAGCCGGGACTAAGTTCAGGTTCAGTCTCTGGGCTTCAGTTTCTTGTCTATAAATAGAAGGAAGCCAATGTTCTCTACTGTGGTGTCGCTGTTGACCCTTTGTGATGCTGTTCCTGAATGCGGGTCAATGTCTTGGAAGGGTGAATACAGTGATGGCCTCCCGGTGCCGACAGCTCCGCAGGTGCGGCTACACCTCCAAACTTGCCCTGTGTGCACGTTAAATATCTAAAGCTGGGGGGGGGTGCCTGGGGATATAGCTCAGTGGAATAAGCGCCAGCCTGGCAAGCGGAAGGTCCTGAGTTCAATCCCCAGTACTGCAAAAAATAAATAAATGAATGAATAAATAAAGCTAGTTGTGGGTGTTGGTGGTGTTGGTGCACGCCCACAATCCCAACACTCAGGAGGCTGAGGCGGTAGGGTCTCCATGAGATCAAGGCCAGCCTGTGCTACATTATGAGACCCTGTCTCAAAAAACACCAAAGCCTTTTATGTTTCAGACATACCTCAAGGTGTCTTTCAGGTGCACATAAACACATGAAGGCTGAGAGGTGTATTAATTTTACACACCACGTAGAGTGCATACTGCCCCCAGCCTCTGCGAAGCGCTCTTTCACTGATGAGTAATGAACTGCTTGGTACTCAGGATGATGACATGTTAGCGCCATCCTCGGCCCTGACAAGTATCTCTGTGACATCATGAACGGCACATCCACCACGCCAAGGCTGGAGCACTGTCAAGATTGGTGTGGTTGGATATCCAAACCCAGCGTCCTTGCAAAACTCAACCTCAGGCCCAGGCTACTCAGAAGAACTTAGATTTACTGATTTTCTTCCTGGGACCTGGAATCTCTCTGGTTAATTCATCTTTGTCCTCTCACTCCTCTTGTTCACTCTCTTTAGTGAACACATACTGACGTTTCCCATGTGCCGGACTCCCCAGGATAGACGCTTAGGAGAAAAACTAACACTATGATGACTCCTTCCTAGATAATGTTTATTGTCTTTTGAATCCCATCACTCAGGAGGCTGAGGCAGGAGGATCGATGGGAGTTCTCAGCCAGCCTGGGGCTACACAGTGAGTTTAAAATCAGCCTGAACCACATAGCACAACCTTGTCCCTAAAATACAACTGCAGCCCAGCCATGGTGGCACAAACCTGTAATCCCAGCACTCGGGAGGCTGAGGCAGGAGGATCGTTGCAAGTTTGAGACCAGCCTGGGCTACAAAGTGAGCTCAAGGCCAGCCTGAACTGCACAGTGAGCCCCTGTCTCAAAAAGACGAGAAAAAAAAAAAACAAAAACTAGAGCTTACAAGGGGAAGGTGGGGCTTTCCTCCGAGCCCTGCCGGAAGTGCCGAATCCCCGCCTCCCTAGGCGGCGATATGTTAGGAAAATAGTCATCGTGGTGGGGTCTACAGGGACTGGACAGAGACACCAATCCTCTCTGCTCTCAAAGACCCCCAGCCGCCCGCCCCCATCCTCCTGTCTTGCGAGGCTCTCTCTGTAGCCCAGGATCTGACACAGTCAAAGACAAAGTCATAGCTTTATCCGAAGGTTTGAAGATGTCCCCAGACACAGAGAGCACTAGGCGGGGTCGCCTGGGCCACAGCACGGCCAGCCCTGCCCAGGGAGAGCCGCCCCTTCTGGGCCACGCGGGCAGCACAAGGACTGACAGCCCCTCCAACAAGAGTGTTTTCCTTTCATTTATATTTTGGTGTGAGATGCTAAAACGCACAGGGGCATAGAAGAGCTGTCAAATTTACGAATGCGATCATCTTCCGAAAACGCTTTCCAGAGTAATAATTCAACCGTCCCAGGGCTTGGCAAGAAGAGACTGCTCCCTCAGGCAACCACGCAAAGATACCGAGGTGTTTCAGGCTCAGCCCTGTGTCTCTTCAGATGCACTGAGACCCCCTGCCTAGTTAACTTCAGGTTTCTTCTGTTTTGTTTTTTTCTGAAGTGGTGTTTTTTTTTTGGTCTTTTTGAGACAGGGTCTCACTATGCTGTTCAGGGTGGCCTTGAGCTCACCTTGTAACCCAGGCTGGTCTTGAACTCACAGTGATACTCCTGCCTCGGTCTCCCAAGTTCCGGGATTACAGGCATGTGCCATCACACCCGGCAGTTTTCTTTTTTTTTGAGACAGGGTCTCGCTCTGTAGTGCAGACGGGTCTTCAACTCACCATGTAGCTGAGGCTGGCCTTGAACTTGCAGTGATCCTCCTGCCTCAGCCTCCCGAGTGCTGCGATTACAGGCATGTGCCAATATGCGCCCCACCCCCCTTTCAGGTTTCTCCTGTTGCCAGTGATCCCAGATGAAGCTCCAACCCTGGCCGGCACCTGCAGGCCGACCGTCTTCTCGCACTGACCCTGGCTGCAGATGCAGTTTAGCCAGGCCCCTGACTTCTCCCACACCCTGTCCAGTCCGAAAAAGCACTGCAGAACCCTCTTTCCAGGGCCAGAAGGGAAATCCACACTCGCTGGCCACACTTGAGCCCTTATTCAGAACAGACACAGTGAAATTCGCTCTGGAAATCTGCCCTTCAGATTAAGAAGGCCCTATTCCTCTTGCCTGGAGGACCTGTGCTTTGAACATCGTCTCCCTAGATCTCAAGAGAGGAGTCCCGAAGCCCCACAACACAATATACAGTGAATGTGTAATTTTTTTAATGTACTATATTAAAAGACACATTGCCATGAATCCCCCCCACCTCGAGCACACCCCATCACCCTTGAGGTCTTCCGGAGCAGGTCTGGGAGTGCTCTTTCCCGAGTATCATTATGGGTTCTGTCATAGCTGCCTTCATGTCCTGGGTCCCTGCAAAATGTTTACCTTCCTGGACATTTTGACTTTGGAGAAGAGCCAGAAGCCACACAGTGCCAGATCCGGTAAATAAGGTGGGTGAGCACATGCTGTAACGGCCACACCGCTAGGTGGCACTTGGGAGCACCGCTCCGTGTTTTTATCATATGTCATAGACACTCAGGAAAGAGGACTTGCAGAGCTGCTTCAGAAAGTGGGAGAATGATGGGATGAGCACGTTCAAAGTGAGGGGGGGTTTTGACGGGCACTCGCAGCAATGTGTCTTTTACTGTAATAACTTTTTATTTTAAGCTCTCACTGAGAGCTTGGGGCACTGTCACACACAGAGATTGGCGTCTGAAGTCAGAAGCCCTGGGTTCAAACTCCAGCTCGTCCTCGTAAACACATGCACATTTCCTGACCTCTTCATCTCAGTTCTCACTGAGGCAAAGAGGAAATAATAAGGCTCTCTCTGCCTATTTGCTAGGTAGAAGACAGAGCCAGGTGAGATAATATAAGATGGACCAGCGCTTCTTAAATATTAATATGAGGAGGTTCTTACCCTGCAGACTCTGCTCGGGGGCGCTGAGTGGGCCAGGGCCCCCACATTTCTTTCTTTTTTTCTTTTGTCTTTTTGAGACAGGGTTTCACTACACAGTTCAGGCTGGCCTTGAACTCACCTTGTAGCCCAGGCTGGACTTGAACTTGCAGTGATCCTCCTGCCTCATCCTCCTAAGTGCTGCGATTATAGGCATGTGCCACCATGCCCAGGGGGCCCCTTATTTCGGACAAGCTCCCATGAATGCCACAATTGGAGCCAAAGGTATCCATGTGTCCATTGGTGGAGTGGAAAGGCTGATGCTGTGGACAAGGGTCTCCAGGCAGGCAAACGTCCAAGACTCCCTCGGAACCAGCAGGAGCCCTGCTAAGGGGTCAGAATTGTGATGAGAACCCCTGTGTGGTCATAGAAAAAGTTACCGCAGGTGAAACCATCAGAGAATGCGAATCCATCCAATCACAGGTGCTAGGGCAAACTAAAATAACAATTTTGAATTCTCCTGTCTCCTTTCATTAAAAACATCTACCTTGGATGTAAAAAACACTGGAGTACAAATCAGGTGGCACCTGACCCTGCCAGATTGTGTCCTTCACATTGTAACTTTCTCCTGCCAAATCCTGTGGAGTTTTTTTCTTTTTGCTTCTGAGAAGGTAAGACAGGGCCTCACTAGGTAGTTCAGGCTGGCCTTGAACCCACTAGGTAGCCAATGCAGGCCTCAAACTTGCAGCGATCCTCCTGCCTCAGCCTCCGAGTGCTGGGATTACAGGCGTGCGCCACCACGCCTGGCTCAAGAAAATATTAAAATGAAATAAATGTTCCAGGGTGGGAGTCAGGCTCCTAGATTTTGTCATACCCTCATCGCTTTCCTGCTGATCTGGAATGGGATTCTCCATGTCCCAAAGTGGATTGTACCTCCCTGTAATGTGCACATTGCCACTGTGGACAGAATGTCAGATTCAAAGGTGAAGTTAAAGGCAAGAGAGGGAAGCACGTTGTTTTCTGAGTCGGCATCCGCCCAGGGGCTTTCTCTGTATTTTTTTTTTTTTTCTTTTTTGGACATTTGCGAGGTTCCAGCTAGCAGCCCTCGCCTGGAAGACTGCCCCAGCCAGAGGTAATAGGGTCAAGCAAGGTTCCAGTCGAGAACCTGGGTCTCGTCTCCTTTCCACCTCTGCTCCCCCCAAATTTCTCGGAGCTGCTGACTCTGGGGTCCTGCTCTGATCCCAGCCCCTCGAGATGCTGAGCTGGGTCCTTCCTGGAGAAGGTGGGGCTGGCGGGAGGAAGTGGCGACAGTTTATCTGGAGCGGCCGCTGGATTCATTAAGAGGCCGGGTGTGGTTTATCTACTGCTTGTCCTCAGAGCCAGCTGCTCCGAAGACGCTGGGCTGGGGCCTGTCACCGTCCGGGTCCCCTGTCCTCGAGGGGTCAGAAGGGAGCTGCACCGGCCCTACAGCAGCTTGGGGCTGTGGAGAAGGCGAGGTCTCCAAGTGGATCTGGCGGCTCCAAAAAGAAGGTGCCGGAGCTCAGCGCGGGCAGGCGGAGGAGCAGAGCCCGGACCCACCTTTATCAGCGCCACCTCCCCTTGAGTGCAGGCAACACTTTTTGTAAGAGGTCCTAACCATCCCTGTCCAGTGCTCGCTTCGGCAGCACATATATCCATCCTTGTCCATGCTGCGCTCCCACGATGGGGATCGGACGCTCTTCCGTATTCTGCAAGCAGGAGGCGGGGGAGGCTGAGTCCCTCTTTCATATCCCGCAGCAACTCGGGGGCTGAATCGGTGAGGGACACAGCCCCTGCGGAGTCCCGGGCAAGGCCTTCCTTCAGTCCCGAGTCACTGGCCCACTGTGATTACAGCCAGCTCCAGACAGGAAGAAGACCGGAACTCACAGCGCTGCTGGCTGACAGCCAGGATGGGCCACCCTGCACCCTCTGGCTGTCTCCCCTGGGTCTCCTGGGACGTCAGCGTGCCAGGTGCTTCTGCCTGGGCTAGAGACCCAGTCTATGAAGCTGGGTGTGGTGCTGAACGCCTGCAGGCGGGAGGCTGAGGTGGGAGGGTCTCTGTAATTTTGAGGCCAGCCTGGGCCTCAGAGTGAGACTTTGTTTCAAAAACTAAATTAAAAATAAGTCAAAATAATAAACCCAGCCTATGAACAGCAAAAGGTCCTGCTCCATGGAGCCTCCAGGGCAGGGAGGCCGTGACTTGTTGGAATGCTCACAACACCTGTCCCAGGAAGACAGGGACAGCTTCCTCTCCAGCGCCAGGGAATCCTTTGATTTAACTATTTGGATTTCGTTGCTGGCACAGCGCTGAGGATGGAGCCCAGGGCCTTGTGGCCGCAAGACAAATAAATAAATAAATGCTCCACCACGGAGCCCCACTCCCGGGCCCAACTCTTTGGAAGAGATTCCAGAAACTCTGCCCAAAGAGTGCAACCATGTCCACCCCTGGGATGTTTTTGTTTTAGTTTTTGAGAGAGGGTCTCAGTGTGTAGTTCAGGTTGGGCTTGAACTCACTATGTAGCCCAGGCTGGCCTTGAACTCACGGCAATCCTCCCGTCTCAGCCTCCCCAGTGTGGGGGTTATAGGCATGCACCACCACGCCTGGCCTCTACCATTGGAATTTCTTCCAAAGAGTTACTGACTTTTCCGGGGATGGTAGGAGGCAGGAAGTGGATGTCTCCAAGCAGAGGGGAAATGGTTCCTTAAATGTAAATCCTCCTCTTCGAGCCCCCTCCATTAGGGCCCTGTAGTCTCCAACGTTGGCTTCTCCAGGGGGCCTGTCCCTACTGCCCTTGGCTCTCTGCCTGCCCTAACCAGTGCCATCACCAAGTACAACCAGGCACTTCTGCTCCAGAGCAGCCCCGCACAGGGCCCCAGGGCCCCGCAATCCTCCTTCCCCTCAGTCGAGAAACCAGCCTGGACCTGGGTGGCTGGAAAGATGGCAGAGTTTTGCCCAGATCAGCCGGTTTGGCCAGAAGGCAGCCAAGCAGGAAGGCCGCAAGGGCAAAGACCTAGGAAGGGCGAGGGTGGGAACATCAGGGTGCCGCTCTGGAGTTACTTGCCTGGGCGTGGTGAAATGCTTATTGCTGCTAGCTCATCAGTAAAGGCTGTCATCCCAGCACTTGGGAGGCTGAGGCAGGAGGATTGCCACAGGGTCAAGGCCAGCCAGGATTGCATAGGAAGACTGTTTCAGAACAACGAAATAAATAAGGAATTTCAGAGGTTGCTGAGGATGCCCTCCCTGATGGTCCATTAGGCCCTTGACCTCCAGACCACAATTATTTGCCCCTTGAAGGCAGAAGAGGAGAAAATGAATGTGGGGGCGGGGGGGGGCGCTCGGTGAGCTGCTGGCTCTGGTGCAGGTGTGTCCAAGGGAAGACGTGGGAAGCAGCTGACTCCGGGTCCCCTGAGTAACACACGCATGTGCATGTGTGGGCCCTGTGGCCTCTGCTGCCCTGTGGGGTCCCTGGCCAGCTCGGCTGTTGAAGTCTTGGGCCCTGGAGCCCAGCTCTCTGCGTACCTGGGTCTTCCCTTGGTCCCTCTAAGCCTCTGTCTCCGCGTGTGTGACCTGCATGGAATCAGGGCGTGTACCTATGGGATTAAATGAGACCCATCTGGGTTGGCCCCTGAAGACCTCCACCCAAGAGCTGCCCTTTCTCTCCCACTTCCCCGAGGCGAAAAGGGCAGATGGGTTATCTGACCAGCTGGCTCCAAACTCTGTAACAGAGGGAAAGCGAGGGGAACGGCCATGCCTGCCAGATCCCCGGAACGCTGGCTCCTGGTGAGGGATCGCAGGGATGCGCGGCTCCCCGCAGCTCCCCAGAAAGCTGCTTATCAGCTAGCAAGACTCTGGCCCAAGCCGTCTGTGACAGCAGGAGCTGCCTGAGAAGAGAGGGTGAGATAAATGAAGTACCCTTCATCCCTTTACCGCAGGCCAGACAGAAACCAGGAGGAGAAGCGGGCAGTCTGTAAACAGGCTCCCAGGCCCACTGCAGTAGCTCTGCGCCAGCTGAGGGGGGGAGAGGGCAGCTGTGGCAGGCCTGGGGCCTCTCAGCTGGACCAGAGGTGAAGGGCGGGCGTGATAGCTTGCTGCTGGGAGGGACACTTGAGGGAACACAGCAATTCATCAGTGGGGGTTCGCTCGGCCTGGCAGGAGAGAATCTGATATCTAAACAGTTCCTACATCCCTGAAGCGCCCTGAAAGTTCTCCAGCTAAATATTTGATTCTGTGTCAAATAACAGCCCCTTCCTACTAGTGGCTCTTCCTACTTGTTAGAGAAGGCTGCCTTGAGAGAGGCTCGGTGTGGTGGCACACGTGTTAGCCCTTGGGAGGCTGAGGCAAGATCACCCTCTGACGCCAGCCTGAGGTTACATAGTGAGTTCAAAGCCAGCCTAGACTACAGAGTGAGACCCTGACTCAAAAAAAACAAGAATTAAAGAGAGAGAGGGAGAGAGGAGACCTGTGTCACTGGAGAGGGCTGACACGCAACTGGACTCGAGGTCACAGCGTCTCAGCCCAGTTAGGGACAAAAGCTGTGTCCATCAAAGGAACAGAAGCAGAACCTAAATCCCCAGCAAGGACGAGCATCACCTGCCTCCCCCTCCCTTGGGCAAGGCGTTTTGCTTGCAGATACTGAAAAATCACCTCGACCCTGGTGCCAGGTCCATCGCCCCGAGATGACAAAACAATCCTAAGTGCTCAGAGTCACTCGGGGAGGTGGGGACTCACGGCCTGGCAGAGCGAGAGGCGGTTCTGTTCGGAAATCCCGTCCTCCCAGCCTGGAGAGGTGGGCGTTTCTGGTCTCCGCTTGCAGTTTCTTGAGATAAGAGAATAAAAAACACAAGAGAAACGCGCCCCCCTCTGGCTGTACCGAGAGGAGCGGTCGAAATGGTAACATCGGGGGCTCTGGGCCACACAGATGGGGGGAGCAAATCTAGTCGGGTGTGTTCCAAGAGCGTGGTTAGCATCTCGGAACAGGGAGTCTCCGAGCGGCTGTGATGATTGCACGGTCAGACACAGAACGAGTGCTGATTGGGGTCAATAAACACACAGTCTCTGGGCGCGGTAACGCATGCACTCGGGAGGCTGAGGCAGGAGGATCATTGTGAGTTCGAGACCAGAGTGGGCTACAAAGTGAGCTCAAGACCAGCCTGAACTGCACAGTGAGACCCTGTCTCAAAAAGACAAAACAAAAACACAGTCAGTGGCAGCTCTTGTCAGGACTAAAATCTTAGGCATTAAAATACAACCTGGAGACAGTGTTACACAGGGCCTTGAACGTGCTCGGCAAGTGCTCCACCAGTGAGCTGCATTCCAGACCCACTCACCCAGTTCCTTCCTCTTGTACTGAGGATGAAAACCGAAGCCTTTACGCTGAGCTACAGCCCCAGCCCTTACTTTATTTTTGAGAAAGGGTCTCACTAAATCGCCCAGCATGGGCTCAAAGTTGCAGTCCTCCTGCCTCAGCCTCCCAGAGTGCTGGGATCACAGGCGTGCAATGCCACGCCCAGCCTACATGATTCTTTTGATCCTTGCTTCCTTCATCTGTAAAGTGAAGTTGCTGTTAGTAAGGCCAGCCGTGCCTACTTCACAGGCTCTAAGGGGAAGTCAGCTGTCATAACAGAATTTCATAAAGGAAATGCTAGCGTCTGTAAACAACAGTTGTTAGGCACCACCTCCCACTGTCTGCCGGCATCCAATCCGTGCTCACTAAGCATTTATGGAGGTTGTAAAGTACTTGGTCATGCAAAACAAGAACAAAAACAAAACCTAACCACCAGCTTTTCAGTCTGATGCACTTTTTTTTCTTTTTCTTTTTTTTTTTTGAGACAGGGTCTCACTATGTAGTTCAGGCCTCAAACTTACTATGTAACCCAGGCCGGCCTCAGACTCATGGCAATCCTCCTGCCTCAGCCTCTCAAGTGCTGGGATGACAGGCGTGCACCACCACTCCCGGCTAGGGTGCACTTCTGAGCTCAGCTGGTCACATTGTGAGTGGGATCACCATGGTGACCAGACCAGAGAGAGTGGATTACTACTGCTCAGTGACTTCATCTCATCCCTCAACACGCACACCCTTTTGGACCAAGGGAACTTCCTCTCCACCTGTCCTTGTTCAGTGTGGAGGCCAGGAAACGCGCAGTGTCCGACCCTGTCAGAAGTCTTCGGGTCTCGATCTCCATTAAAGTTCAGAATGAGAGCCACAGAGCCGGTGGGTGAGAACTCCACACTGCATTTTGAAAAAGTGGCTGCTGTGAACTCGACCCAACCACCCTTCCCAAAGCGCTGGAGGTGAGATTTAGATGCAGAACTAAAGCTTCAAGGGCCGATCCTGGGCTCTCGTGTGCGTTTGGCCACAGCAGGAGAAATGCTATTCCTTTTTTTGGATTTTCTTCCCTTAGAGAGAAGAAAACTTCCAAATTTAATCCTTGCCCGAAGCCCTGTCTCCTGCTGCCTCCCAAACAGAGTATTCCCCTGCTTCAGGCTGTCCTCTTCCGTCTCTCAGCTCCGCGCCGAGGTCCCCTCTGTGGATAGATTTCTCCACCCGCGATCACTCCACTGGGCCAGCTGCTGAGCATCCCTGGAGCAAAAGTCAGGACAAGAACAGAAAAGAGAGGCCTGTGGCGGTGTCAGCTGCGCTGGACCCAGGTCGAGGGATCCGAGTTTTTAATGAACAGGGAGGCCAGGGACTTAAAAGGGGGGTCAGGGTTCACAGGGCGGCCAGCACACAGGCGAGGGGTTATTGAATCCTGGATGCACAGTGCTGATACTCTCCCTGGGGCTCTGCATCTCCTGGAAGCCTCGGGCATGACGCTCTCAGAGAGGCAGGAAGCACATGGGACCATGGAGCCTGTCCGTGGTTCCCGTGCTCATTCTCCGGGGTCCTAGCATTTCCTCTTCAATGAACCCAAGGTTTTCAAAGTGGTTCCAGGAGAATGGTGTGTGCTGGGGGTTGGGAGGAGGCCTCTCCCAGGGACCCCCAGGGGCCTGTCTCCAAGGCACCTGTGTCCCTTATTCCCCTCCGGCACACCTTTGAATTTTAGAAGGTTGTTGTTTTTTTCTTTTGTTTTTATTTTATTTCAAAGACAAAAGAATGGAGACATATGAACCAGAAAAGCCATAAACAATACAGAAAATACAAAGTTATACAGAATATAGTAGGGAATTAGCACTGGATGTTGTATTACATAGTTATCTTCACGTTAGTTAACACAAAAACATTAAAGGAAATACCAAATTATAGAGAAGATAGTAGGGAATTTGCACTGAATGCTGTATAATATAAAGTTATCTTCACTTCTGTTAATACAAAAACGATTGATGGGCTGGAGGTACAGCTCAGTGGGCTAAGTGCTTGCCGCTGAGCACTAGGGCCCTGAGTTCGATGCCCGGTCCCGGA
>PVLD010027910.1:0-20112 GCA_004027595.1 Dinomys branickii
CCTGTTTTGTTTTTTGTCTTTGGATTTTTGGTTTTTGTGTTTTTTCTGTTGTTGAGAGGATTAATTGTCTGACTAAATTTGCATGTCTGTATATGGGCTTATATATTTACACTTCGAAGATATCAATGGATAAAGCAATAACCACTGTTGAGATCATATCACCTTGTCTATAGATTAGTTGTGATTGTACTATTTTTTACGCTAATTGGTGTCTGTTTGTCAATATGTTTTTGTACTTGTATTTAAAAAAAAAAAAAAAAAAAAAAAAACAGAAGTACTCTCAGAGCGTAACACAAGTCACACAGGGTAAAATAACATAGTAGTTAAGAACATGGAACCTGGAGCCCACTCTGTGGGCTTGTAACTCACCTTACTAGTTGGGACTCTCTCTGTGTTTCTCTCTGTCTCTGTCTCTCTGTGTCTCTGTCTCTGTCCCCCTTTCTCTCTCTCTCCCTCTCTCTCCTCTCTCTCTCTCCTCTAAGGATCAAACCCAGGACCCGTGCATGCTGGGGCACTACCATTGAGCTACACCCCTTGTCATCTTTTCTCCATCTCTAAAACAAAGATTATGAGAATTCCTCCCTTGTATATGAGATTTTGAATGAAAAACACTTAAAATAACACTTGGTTTACAGCAAATATATAATTGAGAACCTCCTTCATCCCCGCCCCAGACTTCTCAGCAGTAACATTGCAATCTAGAAGACTACAAAATAACAGCTCCATATTTTTGAACACACCTTCAAATCCAGAATTTTATGCCAGAATTTTTAAGTGATAAATGAAGTCTGAGTATGGAATAAACACACAAAATTCCAGAATTTGATTTCTCTCATATACAGTATCTTCCCTTCTCAGGAAGAGACCATTTACTTAAACAAAATCAAGGAAGTTTGAGATACAGAATGCGGATAATAACAGACTCTAAACATACCCAAAAAAGAATTATTCACTAAGTGATAGTAGAAGACAGTTTCAGAATGACAGCTATGCCTCAGGTCCCCAGTCCTAAAATGGAAGGTAGAGAGCTCTATGAGACAGACCCCCAAGGGAAACTGTGGAATAAACACACTTGTTATAAAAATATTGTTGGCAGGCGGGTGACAAAGACGCAGCCCACTGGGGGAAATGGCAGTGACACAAAACACAACATAGAAAAAAATAAAACAGTTTTTAACTCCAGGAAAAGCAAAGGGTATGTAAGAAAGGGCACATAATTTAGTCACTGTTTCCTCAAAAGCAAATAATATTTGTGTGGGTCCAGCCATGTGAATGCTCACTCTTTTAATTCAACTAAAACTTGTGATCCTGAATTCAGGAGATGGGGAGGAGGGAAGGGGTACCAATGCCGCAGAGACAGCTCCATTCTCTGACGGGAAGTCAATAGTTAAATCTAAAACTGAGAATGAAGGAAATAGCAAGATGAGCGTGTAATTCCAGAGCATGGAGGCAAACATCTGGCGATGCAGTGAGCAGATAAAAATGATTTCTTTTTCTGAGAAGTGGGGTGGGAGTGGCTGGGAGGAGCTGAGACAGGCGTCTCCTACTTTTGTGTTATACGCCTCTTACTGTTATTTCATTGTTTATAATCACATGTATGTATTATTTTGATAAAATTAACTTCTGGTTTAAGAAAAGAATAGTTAGACATAGTTCAATATTAATAATCATTATATGTGGATGGTACAATTACACGTGGCTCAAATTCTATTCTAGATCCTTTTCTACATTACCCAACTTTTCTTAATATGTATACCTTCAAATTCTATTCTAGATCCTTTTCTACATTACCCAACTTTTCTTAATATGTATTACCTTTATAGTTTAAGAAATATGCCTTAGATTTTAAATGAAATTAAGACCAACTGTTTGCACAGTTTGATGTAGTTTTAAAAATGATTTTCCAAAAGTAGGTAAACGTATGACTCTTATAAAAATAAAAGATTAACTAAGCAAGGAAACAAGTAAGATGCTATGACTGAAAACTATGAATTCAAAGGGACATCAAGGACTTACAAATTTGTGTACCTGAATTTGCAAAAATTAGTTTATACATACAGCAATAATTGTTTGTACTCTATGTGCCTGCATTACTTATTTGCATTGCTGTCACTTTTCTGTAATTTTTCCAAGGAGTTGTAAAATCAGCATGGTACTCTCCATAAGTCCTAGTGTCCCTTGAAAGAACACCCATACTGGTTTTTCCCATTTGAAAGTCTTACATTTTTCTTACATGTACTTAAATGCTCACCAGTTGATTGAATCTTGTCTCATATGGTCGTGTTCCATAATTGAATAGGATGCAAGCTTGGTTTGAGTTTCTAGAACCAAAGCCAGAAGTTTTAAGTTTCAGTTTATTGGGCTGTCCAGTAGGAGTTAAATTATTTTGAAGCTAAAGAACTGTCATTTTATTGTAAACTGCTGGCAATGTTTTTCCTCTGGAGGTAAAAAGAGATTAATTAACCTTTGTAGAAAAGATGATATGAAAGTAGAAGGGAGACTGCCAGAGAAGAGAAATGAAATCAGAGGGAGGGAAGAGAAGAAGGATAAGAATAAGGGGGTAGAAATGATCAAAGTATGTCATATGCATACATACATATGCCAGATTGAAATATATGATTCTGTATATATATGTTTAATTATATAATTAAATTATTAATATATTTAATAATATATAATATATTTATTATATTATACATAATATATAATTAAACATATTGATATGTGGTAGTGTGTTGATATATTTAATTATATCATTATAATATTAATATATAAATATGTTGTTAATTATATATTATGTTATTCTGTATATATAATATATTCTGTATATATAATAATATGGACCAATATAAAAAGCAAAAATCCATCTTTGCACCTAGGTTTCTCTTTGGGAGAAAATTACCAGAATTATCTATATCTATATAAATATGAGCAATACCAACTATCATCCTTCAAAACCCTGTGGGGTTGCCATTAACTCGAATGCAGTCAGGTTAAGTGGTGTGTTTAGTGAGGGAAATTGGGTTCGTTTTCATAGCATGTCCTTAGCGAGTTGTTTCCTTTTGCATCTCTTTCTATGTGGGTTTAGAATAAGCCACTAATCTCTGAAAATTAATGTTTGAAGAGCAATATGTGACTTTATGGTTGTGCCTAGGCAAAAAAAAAAAAAAAAAAAAGACTGGATTTGTCCGGAGGCCTGTGAAAATCTGACCTCTTTATGGCAGACTAAACTGTGAAAGAGCATTAAATTCGTTTGGATGGAACTATAGAGGCCACACACAGTGTTTCTGAAAATGATCGGATGTAGAGAAATGCATCATCAATTATTGGGATTCTTTTCTTCGGGTTGGTGGAGCCAAACCAAACCCTACAGATGTGGATTTCCCTCCAGTGATGTTTCTCTGAGTGAGACATGGTTAACCATCCTGGGACTGTCTCTGTAAGCAGAAGAGACAAAAGACGGTCACGTTTCCCCTTTCCACAGCAAATCTTGAGAACTGCAGGTCTTGTCATACGTATGAGGAAAAAGTGAAACATAAATGTCTAGTGAACGATTGATTTAAAAAATAATTAAAATTTATACAAACAATAGAATGCTGTGTAGGCATTAAATAGAACATGCATACCGTGTGAAGTGACTTGGAAAATGATATTGTTATGTGGGAGAAAACACCAGCTATAGAACACTGTCTAGATGAGAAAATAATCCATGTTCATGTTCATTTGCTCATTCATATAACAAATATTTCTTAAGTATCTCAATGGGTTGTGAATGGAACAGCAAATTTCCTACTCTCATAAAATATACCTTATCGTGGAGAGAAACAAACAATACACAGAAAATGTATCAAGGCTGGGGATAAACACTTGCCCAGCATGTGCAAGCCCTGGATTCAATCCTCAGAACCACCAAAATAAAAACAAAAACCATGCAACCGTATAAAGAAAATTAGGATAACTTAAGGTAATGGACACTTATGTGTGTTGGTATAGAGTGGGTAGTTAGAGGCCTCTCTGATTAGATGACATTTGGCTTGAGACTGTGAGATTGTGCATATGTCTACATGTATATAGTGGTATCTGGTTACAGTTGTATTTAATACTACAGCAAAAACCAACTGCAGGGCTTAAACATTGTAGGGTTCTTCATCTCCTATAAAAAGGAAGGAAAGTGTGGATTTGGTGCAACTGCTTAAAGAATTAATTGCCTTCTATCTTCCCAGACCATGCCCTACAACTATGCAGATGACAGCTGTCACTCTGAGATTCACAGAAATACTTTAGGCAGGATGAAGGGGGAAGGACAGAATGTAAAACGTATAAGTCAACTGGATCATTCTATTTTAACCCAGTAATATGACAGCTTTCCCCAAAAGCCTTCCCCTAGTAGACTGTTTACCTTTGATTGGACAGTGTTGTGTCATGTGACCACTCTTAGCTGCAAAGGACCTGGCATGATTTGATTTCTTAATTGTGTAAGAGCTGCTCTGAATGCAAACATGGGTGTGAAGCAGGTAGCATCTGCCCCAGGAGTACACCCAAGACTAAAAGAAGATAGAACACATGGTTAACAGGTCTTATCTCTGGGGATAGTATCCCAAATGACTCAGAACTCCTGCTCTGTATAGTCTTCTCATTGTATCATTTGGATCTGTACTGTCTGGGACCATATCATTCTGTCTGATTAGAAATCTAGAACCTCAGATTGCACCCTGCACCGACTGAATCAGAAACTCTGGAATGAGTAGCCTGCCAGAATACCTAGTTTTCAGGTGATTCTGAGGCTCAGGAGGGTTGAGAACCAGCACACTATACCACTTTAAAAACCTACAAAAAGAAAGATGTTTTCCCTTTGAGAGGAAAAATGATGACGAGTCAATGTTGTCATTCACGCTAACAAGTGTAACAAGTGTCCTTCACAGTCAGACCTACAAATAATCCACATTATCAAACTTCCTAAGTATTTTTTTTCTTGTTTTGAGTCATTAACGTTTATTCAGGCATTTAGTAGTCAAACCTTTGTGAAGCTGGCACTCATAAAAAGTCAAACAAGAAAAAAAATCAGCCTTGTGTTTAGATTATATATCCAGGGCTTGCACATGCTGGGCAAGTGTTTATCCCCAGCCTTGATACATTTTCTGTGTGTTGTTTGTTTCTCTCCATGATAAGGTGTATTTTATGAGAGTAGGAAATTTGCTGTTCCATTCATAACCCATTGAGATACTTAAGAAATATTTGTTGTATGAATGAGCAAATGAACATGAACATGGATTATTTTCTCATCTAGACAGTGTTCTATAGCTGGTGTTTTCTCCCCTTCTCTATCTTATGTTTTATCTGCCAAATTTGCAGTGTCTACTAGGCTTACGGAAGGAGAAGTACTAGTTTTAACAATATCCTGGCAAAAATATGAATTTTTTTCACTCACCACAGGACATAACTTCAGAGTCTGGAACAGCGTCCCATCCCTTAAGTCCTTTTAATTATGGGAAGGAAAAAATATCTGAGGTAGTGTGAGGGGAAGAGAAAAACAGGCTCAGGATCATGAAGGCGTGGACCACTAAAGAACATGGCGGCTAAAAAACTGGAAATCACTTCTTTTCTCTTTCAAAGCACGAGTGACGAAGAAAAGAGACAACAAGGATGATAATGTTTTCATAGAACATGAAGGCAACAATGAACATAATTTTGAGGCATTGCCGAATGCCTGATGATAACATTTGTGTTTTGAACAGCAACTGACTTTTAGTGTTCCATAACCACTGTAATGAGTTCATTTTCTTCTTTTAAAAAATACGTTACTACTTGAATCTTAATTGTCAGAGAATGTATAAGTGAGCATGGAAACTGGTAGCACCTGAATGAAGTCTTACTGCATGGGAAACAAAATGTCCCAAGTTGTTATTTTACACATACACACACACACACACACACACACACACACACTGCTTTGGTTTTCTTCTAAAAGTAGCACGTTCTCAAGTAGGTCCTGAATTATGTCATTGTTACCACACATGGAAGAGGCTGACAAATGTATTACTCCATTTTTATCAATCAGAAAATGTCACTCAGATAAATGATATGTAAGTGATAGAAAGACTGGATTTTCACAGAACGCTAATAATTCTTTCTCATTGTGAGGTCTCAGACTAAAAACTGTCACACTGAGTCAAAGAACAAATCTGTAGGGGAGGTCAGCCCACATGGCAGTGGCGTGGCTGCTCTGCCCACGTTTGTGTCCTCGGTATCCATGAATCTTCATTCCCTCATACGATCACTGTCATCACTTCAGGAATGCAAGTGCCCTAAAACATTTCTCATCACAAACATCTTGTGGAAATTATGGCTTCCAATTCTTGCTTATTGCCATTGTTTTCCTAAAGTAGTCTTCTTTGTTTATAGATATTTTGACCATGAAGAAGAATAGCTCTCCCGTACTATCAAACTTGAGTATTCAGAGGCAAAACAAGCCAAGAGTATTGTGGTTGTATAAAGCAAAACTTCAAGAGAACCACTTGAATTACTCCAAATGAGAGCTAAGTACTGATGGTTTCCTCTTGTATTGCCAGTTATGGTTATGCCTTTTTCTATAATTTGATTGAATGGATTAATCATTCATGAAGTCTGAGATCAATCAAAAGGAAAGGAAGAAAGGGAGGAGATAAAAGAATCATGGAGGCCATGCTGGTGGTGTCTACCCCACCCTTTGAGAAGAAGCTATGCAAAAGCAGCCAGTCAGGCTTAATAAAACAGCCATCAAGCAGTCTCCTGGGGTCTTTATTGAATCTCCTGTATACTAGCTGCTCCTTATACTATGCCCTTGAAACATTTCACTGGACTCACTACGCCTCAGTACCATCTGTACATTGAGAGTGCTGTTCTCATCCTTTTGTCCCAGTGATGGGGACAACATGAGGGGGCATAGGCTACGTATGCTAGACTTGCTCTTGGCCCATGGCCAGCACGCTTCACCAGCTATTATTACTACTATTTATATATAGTTATTTTAATACCAAATATTGCTTTGAATAAGCACACTTTAAATGTTGCATTTAAATACGTCACAGAATTTAACACTAAGGTAAAATTCACTCAATTCCAATGTTTTAAATTATGCTGTTCCTGCAGGATCCTGGGTCTCTTGAGTATGATCCACCATCACCCACCCACCCCCTTGATGTATTTTGTGGAATAAAAAAAAAATAGATCACAGCACCCATGAGGTAGTGAAGGAGATCAAGTGTCTGAAATATCTACCATGGCAGACACCCTGAGGCAAGCTTTAACGAGTCACACCCTTGTACGGTCCTTTGCTCTTGAAGGTAGGAGGGACCCTTGACTGTATGTCACTTCACAGTGGGAGAGAGCGACAGTGGAAGAGAACAGTGGTGCAGTTCCACTCCGAGGCAGAGAGAAGCTCATCTCTGTGAACTATAAAGGAGCAAATTTTCCAGTGGTGAACAGTAGCGTCTGGAAGGAGCCTCCAGCCGATAGCTGGTGCAAGCCAGGGCCCTCAGTCATGCAGCTACGAAAACCAATCGTGCCAACCACCGGAAAGACTTTACGTCCTTTCCCAGATCCTCCCAGTGAGAACACATTCCAGCCAGTGCTTTGACTGCAGCCTGGAGAAAATGAGTATCGGAGCCTGCAGAGCCAGGCTTGGACTCCTCATGCTTAAAAGCAGCGATGTAGTAAAGGTGTACTTTAGGTGGTTACACAACAATAGAAAATGAATACACCTGCCTTAAATTCTGATTCCCATTATGGGCTGAATTGAGTTCCTCCCAAAGATGGTGAAGTCCTCACCCCCAGTACCTCTGAACCGGACTTCATTAGAAAATAGGTATCTGCATAATACTGCAGATGACTGTACAGTCATTAGGAAAGGCTGTAATACCATTTAACCACTGTTATAAGAAGAAATTTGGACACAGACACAGGCACAAAGGGAGGAAAGTGATGAGAATACATGAGGAGAGTGCCATCTACAAGCCAATGAGTGCTTAAACCTACCAGAGAGTAGAAAACTGGTACAGAACAGAGTCTCCTCACAGCACTCAGACAATACTGCCAACAACTTGAGCTTTACTTCTGGCTTGCAAAACTATGAGATAATATATTTCTATTGTTTAATCCAGGCTGTTGGTGGTACCTTTTTTATAACCCTAGAAAACTGGCCAGAAAGCTGAAAAGGACTGCTTTCCAATCATGAATGGGAAACACCTGGAAAGGAAAACCAACTTCATCCCTCCATTTGTTGCCATCAGTTGAAGGTTCCTTTGCTCAAACTGGTGTTATGGTTGATACATTGTGTCAACTTGGGGAGTCTAGAGGTTTGGCTGAGTGATTCAGCAGGAAGCCAGGGTGCTTACTTTGTATACATCCTAAGCCTGTGGAAGAAGAAGGCATGGACATTGTGTGAGAGCTACACCCCCTCTGGGTGGAGGTAGCCTGTTTACAATGTAAGGGAAGAAAAGAGGCTGCTTGCAGCTATACCTCCCTTTTGCTGATTGTTTTTGCTGTGCTCTGCTGCCATGAACGTTTGCCCTCTGCCCTCTGGCATGTGCCACTCTGCCTCAGAACCAGCCAAGGATAGACTGAAACCTGCATAAACTATAAGCTAAATAAGCCTTTTCTTCCTTCATTTTGGGTGTTGGGTATTTTGTCTCAGCAATGAGAGAAAAGTAAGACAGATTTTGGTACCAGCGGAGTGGGGTCGCTGCTGTGACTATATCTGACGATGTGGTTAAGGAGCCTTTGGAAATGGCTTGTGGGAAGAGTTTGGAAAGGTTCAGAGATGTCGCCTGAAAGGGATGCACTGTAACGCCTTTGGCTGTTCTGTCTGGAAGATTCTGGTCTGAGCTTGGAAGACCAAAAGGCTGATAGAAATCCTGCTGGTAAAGACCGGGTTTGGAAGGATTCTGTTGGAAAGAAGGACTGCATTGGTTGCTGGACTCCAGATGATGTATGTTATGGCTTGGCAAAAAGTTTGTCTGCATTTTACTCATGTCCAGAGACTTTGCCTAAGACTGAGATTAAGGGCAGCAGTGAACTGATTAATCTGGCAAAAGAAATTTCAAGGCAGTCGAATGTTGGGGAAGTGGCATGGCTATTGTTGGGGGCTTTTAGCCAGATTTATATTGACAGTCAAGAGCAAAGAGCCCAGTAGGATGATTTAAAATGTGAATTTGGCCAGAAAGGAAGCTCCACTAAAGCTGTGTACTGCAAAGATAAGGCTAGGGGGATCTCTATTGCTAAGAAGGAAACCAAAGACCACCATTTTCCAGAATGGCAGCAGCAACTGCACCAGGTTCCAGAATGGAGGTGGTGTAGAGAATTTGCTCCTCAGAATTGGATTCAGTGTACCCAGCAATCCAGGCACTTGATCCCTATGGCCAAGAGAGAGAAAAGTTTGGCTACTGCTCCAAGTGGCAGCAGACCTGGGCATCATCCATGTGGCCCTGGCTTTAGGTGCAAAGAAAATGCAAGAGTTGTGAGGTTAAAGAGGCTTCCACCCAGATTTCAGAAGGCCTGGGAGGCCAGGCAGTGTGCCCCTGAGAGGGCAGTGTGTGAGGCTGTGAGTGTGAAGCAAAAGGTGCACTGGAGACCTCAGAAGTTTAGAGAAGCCAGGACCATGGATCATCTGAGGAAAGCTGCTAGGAGGGAGCAAAGCAAGTCTAAGAGAGAAGCCGTGGGAGCTGTAACCACCAGAAGTGCCAAAGGGGTGGACTCATGCAAGGCCTTTGGATCACACAACGTGCCATAAGTTGCTTCAGATGGTGGATGTGGAATTACAGAACACAATGTTAACCCTGCTGGATTTTGGACTTGCTTTGATCTCAATGCTCTATATTACCCTGTTGGTGCCTTTTGGAATGGTAATGTTTATTTTGTGCCTTTAAATGCTGGAAGTGTTTAATTTTCATTTGTATGGGGGCAAAATGTTATGGTTCTAATGTAATATAATGGCTTTCTATCTGGAAACTGGTTTAAAGAAATGTGTCTGGTTGCCAAGTTGACAAGGGGTGGAATGTTATGGTTGATACATTGTGTCAACTTGGGGAGTCTAGAGGTTTGACTGAGTGATTCAGCAGGAAGCCAGGGTGCTTACTTTGTACACGTCCTGAGCCTGTGGCAGAGGAGAGCATGGACATTGTGTGAGAGCTACACGCCCCCTGGGTGGGGGTAGCCTGTTTACAATGTAAGGGAAGGAAGGAGGCTGCTTGCAGCCATTCCTCCCTTTTGCTGGTTGTTTTTGTTGTGCTCTGCTGCCATGAACGTTTGCCCTCTGCCCTCTGCCCTCTGCCATGTGCCACTCTGGCTCTGAACCAGCCAAGGATGGACTGAAACCTGCATAAATTATAAGCTAAATAAACCTTTCGTTCCTTCATTTTGGGTGTTGGGTATTTTATCTCAGCAATGAGAGAAAAGTAACCAAGATACTAGGATAACAATCAATGAATAGGCAGAGTATAATTTTTTTAGTGTTAATAGCCCTGAGAATTAAATGTCAATAGCTGTCCACTCTAGGTTAGTAACCCTCCTTGCTGCTGTCCTAACACCCACACTTAGTAGCTCCCTGCAATTGTTTTTTGCTCTCTTTCTCTGGCTGCTGGCTACCCTCAGTGCCTCAAGCCACGGTTGCTGGCATTGTAGGTATTACCATCTCTCAGTATACTAGCTCAACCTGCTCTACTCCTGTTATAAATCATGAATAGGCAAAAATAGGTCATATGAAAGACGATTTATTAGGACTTATGTTGCAGCATTTAGAGGAACAGACTGACCCCAAAAAGGTATGAGGAGGTCTGCTTATCCCGGAAAAATTGCAGGCACACACATGCATAGTGTCCTGCTAGCAAACCACAGACTTTCTTAGTCATGGAGAATCACTCTGCAAGGACTAAACTAGGGACAGCCACAGAGGGGTGGGGTCATCCAGAGAGGCTTCAGGGTGGAATCATCTGGAATGGATCTGCAGCCAAAATAAAAGTTTCCCAGAGTGCCCATAGGGCACCTGATACAGCCATGGCTTGTTGCTAGGCATCTGGGACAGCTATGGACATTAAAGACTATTTTTAAAAGCACTGGACCCTTCTCTTCTGTCTCACATTTATTCATTCATTGATTTGATAGGCATGGAGGCTTCACTTTGCCAGGGTTGTGCTACCCATTCACTATGTACCCAGTGAGCCCTCTGTTCTCTACAGCGAGGTTACAGGAGTCAGTGCCACCCCTGTGCTCAGTGAGTTCACCATGTAGTGAAAAGTGCCTATAGCCAGTATGATTCCACTCAAACATGGTTTGTGCCAGAGCAGAGGACACACAGGATGTTTAGGAGAGGCACAATGGGGAGAGAAGTAAGAAGCTTCCCAAGTAGCAGATCATGGAAGAAGGAAAGAAAAAAGGAGAAGAGAGGTTGGCCTGAAGACAGGGAATTATATATCCTTCATATAGAAAGGATGGGCGCATGAAAGAGCAAAGACATTCTAAGAACTGTACACATTTCCTCCATGACCAGAGAGGGTATGCTTGTGGGAATGATTCAGAGCATGCTAACAGGTTCTGAATTGTACCCCAAAAATCTTTGGGAGCCACTGGGGAAACTTCTAGAAGGCTGTGACATGATCGGATTCAAATTAGATTATGATGGAGAATCCCAAATCATGGTGTGTCATAATATTTAAGAGGCACAATGATAGAACTTGGTGAATAGTTGTGTTGGAGAGGTGAAAAAAACTGAGGAGATTTGAATGATTTCATATTTCTCCTAGTAACCAAATAGGTGGTATACCTTTCCCCAAGCAGGGACTATGGGAATAGAGACAGGTTAGAAGGAAGATGAGGGTAGTTGCCGTTCAGGGTCCTTTGTTCCTCTTTTCTCTTGCTGAGACTGTCACCCTCTTTTGAAGGACCATAATTTCAGGGGAAGCTGAATCCCCTCCAAGAGCCTTTGCATTTCAAGTTGTTAGGATCAGACATACACTGCTCGTACAATAGTCTCTGGCCACGTGTAGCTATTGTTGACTTGGAATGTGGGTAATTCAAATTAATATATATACACTGGATTTTAAAGTATAGGGAAAAAAGAATGTAAATATAACATTAATAATTTGTTATATTGGTTTTATGTTGAATTAATTAATACCTTGGATATAATGGTGACAATAAAATATATTACTAGAACTAGTATCATTTGTTTCTTCTTTTTTAATACGACTGTTAGAAAAATTTAAATTATATACCTGGCCCACATTATATTTCAACAAAACAACACAGGTCTAAGCTAATCATGGTTTCATTCCCTTATCAAGTGAAGGGTTTACATAGGTAAGTATATGTGACCCATTCAGACCAATGAACACAGGGAAGTTAGTTCAAAGTCTTTAGGAGGTTTATCCTTTCTCTTAGAACATGACAGCCAGGCATGTAGCTCAGTAGCATAGTGCCTACATGGCAAGCACAAGGTCCTGAGTTTGATTCCTGGTACCAAAAACAAACACAAAAAAACAGAACATGAGACAATGAGGGACATTCTTTTTTCTGTTGTCATCAGTGTACAGCCTAGAGCAAGGGCAGCCATTCTGAGATCTTGAGAACAGCTATCTTAAGAAAATAAACTAGAATAGACAGATAGGGAAAAACTATGTTCTTAATAATAAAATTGAATCCACAGGATTTCTATGTCAAAATTATGTTTTTATACTAAATAAATAATTTATTACAGTCCAATTTAGTTGGATTTCTTGTTACTTGTAGACAAAAGCATTGGTCCATCTCATGGTAATGTCAGGTGTATGTGTGTGTGTGTGTGTGTGTGTGTGTGTATGTGTGTTACCTCTCTACTTCCTTGACATGGACTTTTTCCTTTCAAAACTAAGGCATAAATTAGAGAATATTTGTGTAATTCTTTTGTGGTCTATTTTTAAATGCCATAATCTTGTGTGCCTGTGAGGGAAAAAAATTGTCAGGCACTGAAACACCCTTTGTAGACTAACACTCTTTTTGAGTAATACTTTACACTTTTTTTCTATTTTATTTGAGTCTGTAAATAAGGATTAGGCCCTGGTCAGGAAATAGAGAATGAATCCATTTTTGTAGTAACACTCATGCAGTTCTCCTGAGCTCTGTGGCTGTCAAGGAGAGAGCAATTTTTCTGGCTAACTGCCAGCCTCCAAACCATAGCAAACTTGGTTGTCATTGTCTTTGAACGCAGCTTTATGTGGCTTCATGGAGAAGGGAGCTCGATGCAATAATCACAGTCTACTAAATTTTTGGAACCAGCATTAAAAATTTAAATTTCACAGGTCTTTTCTCTGGCACTTAATTATATACTAATATGAAAATTTTAGCATCCATGATTCTGACTGGCAAAGCAATTGCTTTATTTATGTGTCTTCCCAAGCTCTAAATATAAGCAGCCAATAGCAGAGATGAGAAACACTGATAACACGGTCCATGCCTGAAACATGTAGGAGAGGCGAGAGAAGGGAAGAAAGATTTCAACACAGTGATGGCTACAGAGAAATTTGTGAGCGTGGAAGCAGTTGAGAGAAAACAGAAAAGGTGTGGGAACCCAGGATCAATGCTGAAAGAGGCCTTTGAGCGCATTTGGCCCAGCCCTTCCCTCAACATGAGGTAATGGGCCGGGAGAGGTGCTCTCGGCTCCTTCCTTCCTTTCTTCCACATGCTCGGAATGCCGGCCACGGACTCCTCCCTGCCAACTGCAGCGCTGCTCCGATGAGAAGATCCACACAGCCTTGCCCTCCTGAGCTCTCAACACCAGCTACAGCTGCTGCAGAGTCAAGAGCAAACCCAAGTGGGGGATTTTTGATTTTTGTTCTTATTTTCTTGTTTTGTTTTCCTGCTAAACCAGTGCCTCCCTCCAGCCCTGATATGAATCAGAATTGGCTCGCAGACTAGTTCTGCTTTATGTCTGTTCTCATGGGGCTTGGTCACCATTAGATTAAGAAAACAAAGCCGTAAATTTTTGCACAGTTGTTATTCTGGGGAAGGTCTCTCCTCTCTCTCTCTCTCTCTCTCTCTCTCTCTCTCTCTCTCTCTCTCTCTCTCTCTCTCTCTCTCTCCCTCTCTCTCTCTCTCTCTCTCTCTCTCTTTTTCTTTCTCTCTTTCTCTCTTTCTCCCCCTCTTTTTCCCTCCTCACTCCCTCCTCTTTCCTCCTCTTCCCTTTCCTCCCTCCCTCCCACATATATTATGTTACTGAAGAGATTTATCATTTTTTCCCTCACCTTGGCTTTAGGAACAACAAAGACATTTCTCACTGCGAATCACAATCCAAACGTTACTGCCTCCAGTTTAGGACTCAAAGGATGAGTGCCATCCCCTGGCCCTTTGCTCACACACTTCTCTGAAATGTTTACTTGAAAGGTCACTATCCTTAGATAAATATGAAGCAGGGCAGATTTGCATCCTCAGCCTAGGAGGAGGATCTATGGACTGAGGTCAGGACAGCTGAAGGCAAGAACCAGCACACTTAGGAGGCCACCCACACACACGCTGGAGCGAAGGTGAGTAGTGACCGAGGACTCATTCTCCTGCTCCTCCTCTGACCTTGGAGTCCAAAGGCCTCTCTTCCTCACCCCAGCCCCATCAGAAACAAAAAGCAGGTCTAGAACTCATGCCTTAAAAACTTGGCTCTGATATTAAGGAATAAAGGCACAGAAAAGAGAAAGAGTCAAAAGAAGAGTGGCCCCCATGGAGTCAGAAGAGTGCTCCTCCATGGGCCTTGCACACTCCACTCTACCACAAGTCCTCAGCGTCGTTCACTCGCTCTAGCCCGGTCAGCCTCTTCCCTCCGCCTTTGTCCAGAGCACCACCACCGCTCACTACAGCCCACAGCCTCCTCAATAGCTTCCTGCTTCCTCTCTTTCCTTGTTCAAACATACTTCTTGTCAAGAAGCCACCAAGTCTTTGGAAAACACAAACCATAAAACATGATAGAGTCCCAGTGACTTTGCTTGGACACCAACACCTGTATCTCTGGCCTCCAAGTTCCTCCCTCTCCTTATATGTCATCACTGGTTTGCAAGCTCTCTATCACAGCCACACTGGCCTTCTGCACACTGAATCACGTTCTTGCATAAGGCCTTTCGGTGTCCCGTTCCTTCTGGGCTTGTCCCCCTACAACTCCCACTGTGACTCTCCTCATCATTCAAGTCTCATTTTGGTGTAAATGTCTCAAGTAGCCAGCCTCTCCTTGTTTGTTATCTTTATGCCTCTCATGACTATTTGAAGTTCTTGCCAATATTTTCTTTTTATTGAAATATAATATTTATATATCTTTATGGGATGTATTATGATAATTCAATACACATACACAATGTATAATAATCATATGAGGCTAATAAGCATTTTCATCTCTTCAGCCACTAATCATTTTTATGTATTGGAAATTTTCCGCTCTTTTTTAGCTATTTTGAAATACAGTACAGATTGTCTTAACCAATTATTACTCTACTACCCTAAAGCAGAACCAGAACTAATTCCTTCCCTCTGTGTTCTGATGCCCTCCTATTGAATTTCTTTCCTATTGAACTTCCTTTTGTCCCTTCTGCCCCTGGCCCTTCACAGAAGTGACCACTCTTCCTCTGTTCTTCTTCATAGTCGGTTTCCACAAATGGGTCAGAACATGTGGCATTTGTCTTACTGTGTCTGTATATGTTGTCTTTTTAAACCTATTTTTGTCTGTTTTACCAACAAGAATGGAAGTTGTAGGGCCATGCAAGAACCTCACCTGTCTTATGGGGGTTGGGACCACAGACCCTAAATCAGAACTTGGCCCAGAGTAAAAGCACCATAAATGTCTTTGTGAAAGAGAGTGAGGTGGTCCAAAGAGTCCAGAATGAAGATCCCAGACCAGGATTGCCATTTTGAAAATAAAAACTCAGGGCATCCATTACATTTGAAGTTTAGATCGATAGTAAATGTATACAATATTACATTAGCATATTTTGCAAATATAAAATTCAAATATAAGCAGGTGTCCTATATTATATCTCAGACCCATTGAAAAGTTGGTATGAATTGAACAGAGCAAAGGAGACTCTTCTAAAGCTTGTCCTTTTAGACTCTTATGGCTGGAATAGATATGAACTGATGTAAAGAGTGGTTTTGTCAGTCCTTCTGGACATTGTGTGTGTGTGTGTTCAGTTAATAGTGAGATGTTTTGGTGACGGATTTGCCACCCCTCCCTTTCATCAGCAAAGGTACTGAATAGAAGACAGGACAGTGAACAAGAGAGGAGACACAGCCACAGAAGGGATGGGTTACTTCTCAGCGACAGAATCACCCCAGCAAATCCTCTCCTAAAGCAGAACTCAAACTCCTCTCATCTCGTGGAAAAAAGAAGGCCTGAAGGTAAAATTTGGACAATTAAATAAATTTACCTTTTTCTAGACTTCACGATTAAAAGAAAAAAAAACATTTCTCACAAAAATATCTTCAGCTCAAAAATACCATATCCAGTAAACTATAAATAAAACATGTTATGTACATTTCACTATTAGCTTATGTCCATGAACAGTTTCAGATATGTAAAATGAATTTTTAAAGTTGTATATATTTCAATTTGTTCAAAAATTCTAGTGCAAAGTTTTTTGCTTGTTGGTTGGGTTCATTTGGGTTTTACTATGGCTTCAAAATATGATTCCAGAAATCCTAAGGCTCTGCTGCACATCTGATCACATTTTTTTAACTTTAAAGAGAATTGAAAAGAAACAACAATAGCAAAATACCAACATAGACAAAAACAAAACAAAGCAAAAACAGTAAGAATAATGCAGGGTTTCAGAACAAAATGACAAGGATTAACAGTAGTTATTATATTACATATTTTATCTTCATCAAAGTTGGTCAGATTAGCAAATGCAAGAATGCAAGATTGATCAAACCATTAAAGAGAATAAAAAATAAAAACAAAAAAATTATAAATGATACAGAGTTTCACAAAACAAGATGATAGGAATGCAACAATCATTGTTATGTTGCATATTGTTGTCTCCAAATTAGTTGTTCAGATTACCAGATATAAGCATGCAAACTGTATTTCCACCCTCTGTGAGCCCTGTGCAGCCAGGAGATATTGGCTTAGAAGGCCCATGAACCACTAACACCAGGGTTCATGATTGGACTCTCCCTGCATGTGCCCTGTGCTGGCTGAGGTATTAGATCATGCAATCCATGAACTGCTGACACCACAGTGTGCATCTGGGCTTTTCATGCACCCTGACCTTCTGGAGGACACAGAAACAGGCAGTCTGTGATCACCACTAGTGCAGCCCATGTCTGGCCCTTATGTGCACCCTGAGCTGCCTGGAGACACCAAATCAGGTAGTCCAATCAGGTGGTCTGCAGCTGACCCTGCGGTTCATGTCTGGGCTCTGCCTGTGCCCTGAACTGTCTGGGGACACAGGACCAAGTGGTCCGTGATCACACCACCAGTGCAGCCTGCTTCTGGGTCATATGCATACCCTGAGCTGCGTGGAGACACTTGAGCAGGTGGTCTGCAATCCACAGACATCGTGGTTCACATCTGGGACCTGGCAAACTAGGTACACTCTGCCAACCACCAGAAGACTCCAGAGTGAGCAGCCCATTGTGGCGGCCACTGAGGACAAGTCTGACCACCAGGATAACTAGAAATGTTTGTGAACTTTGCTGAGCTCCCAGAGAAGAGGGAAAATGGGCACTCTGCCTCCAGCATCAAACATGACAAGACAAAGGACTAAAATGCAATCTCTGAACTCCACCCCACCTAGAACAAGTGCAGGAGACATTGACATAGGAGAACTTGGTAAACACACACCTGAAATTTCTGAAATGGTTGCAGTGGAAGTAAAGAAACAACTCTATCAGGCCATAGAAGACATCAGATCAGAAATAATGTCTCAGGTAAAAAATGAAATGACAACAATAATGAAAGAATTGCTCAGCACATCAAAAGAAGACATGTATTTAAAAATAGATGAGCATAGGAAACTGCTGGAAATGTTCAATGAAAAATACAGGACTGAAGTAGAATGCATGAAACAGATTCAAAGAGATATCCAGAGAATCAAAATTTCCATTGAAACTGGCAAAACCACTTGAATGACACCAAAGATAGGACTTCAGTTCTTGAAGACAGTATGGCAGCTAAAAGTCACAAAAGGATCTCTTAAAATTAACAAGGGGGACTTCCGCGAAGATGGCGACCGGGTAGGCAGCAGAGAGAGAACCTCCCAGAGGATTACCACCCGGACAATGAAATATAGCAATATGAAGACAGAAAGGAGAGAGGTGTGTACCCTGAACTCAAGAAGGATCTGAAATGGAAACTGAAGCCCTAGGAAAGACCAAGCAAAACCTCTCCTGGAGGAAAGGATCAGAGGGCCACCACGGCACAGTCCGAGGGAGAAGAGACGGAGAAAGAGGAAGCCACTGCTGCAAACACACTCTTGGCCCAAGCCCTCGTTCCAGCAATCACAGCTTCAGCTTCAGAGACCCACGCTCATGGAAGCCTCCCGACTCGGCCAGGGGATAGCAGAGTTCCTAGAGCTGGTCCAGATCTGGAGAGGAGAGGGCGCAGCCAGGAAAAGAGGCAATGGTGGTTGGGAACTGTGGTCAAATCCAGTGTGAGGATGAGAGGTTGCAACAGCCAGGAGTCCCCACCCTGCAGCAACCTTCCTAATCAGCACCTGGAGGCAAGGTGGAGCCAGAGCAGCCAGTGCACATCCCACCACACCCAGCTCTATGCCTGCCTCGAGGCTGTGGCCTCCTGCCTCTCCACTGTGTGGGAGGCTGCCAGTGGGGAGCGGTGGGGTGCATTGGCAGCTACATCAGAGCCACAGCAACTCCCAGGGATCCAGCCAAGGAACAAACGGGAACTGGAGCACAACAGCAAGAGAGAGCTGCAGACGGAGGTGGATCACACGGCCCCACGCCCTTCTCACTCCAACATCAAGCAGGAAGCATGAACTCAGTTACTGGGCTTCAGCTCCCACCCTGAACGCCCTCTGTGAGCACCTTGAGTCTCGGCGGCCTGCGCAATCACCACCTGTTCCTCACAGCAATGGGACGAGTCCACAGGCTTCAGGACTCACCCCAAACTACTAATACGAGCAACAAGAGTGTCTCCATACTGTGTGCATATATGAACCTTATATGAACCCATGGCAACCGGGTAGGCAGCAGAGAGAGAACCTCCCGGAGGAATGCCACTCAGACATAGCGTGTGGCAACATGTGAAGGACAGAGAGGAAAGAGGTGGATATCCTGAACTCGAGAAGGATCTGAAATGGGAACTGAAACCCTCGGAAAGTCTAAGCAGAACCTCCTCTGGAGAAGGGGATCGGAGATCTGCCATGGCGCAGTTGGAGGGAGACGAGATAGAGAGGGAGGAGGTTGCCACTCCAAGCACACCCTTGGCCCACGCCCTCGTTTCGGCATTCGCAGCTTCAGCTTCGGAGACCCATTGCCCAGCTGCAAGGGGTGGGGAACGGTGATACTGGAGATCAGTAGGAGGTGGGAGAAGAAGAAAGGGCCTCTGGCATCAAGGCAATGGGACATAGCCAAAAGGGTCACAGAGGGCGCCCCATGGAGCGCGTGCCTCATGGCTGCTCCACTGAGGGCCCCGCGGCTGCTCCGCAGTGAGCCCCGCGGCTGCTCCACTGTGGGCCCCGCGGCTGCTCCGCTGTGGGCCCCGTGGATGATCCGCAGTGGGCCCCACGGCTGCTCCGCTGTGGGCCCCGCAGCTGCTCTGCAGTGGGCCCCGCGGCTGCTCTGCAGTGGGCCCCGCGGCTGCTCCGCTGTGGGCCCCGCGGCTGCTCCGCAGTGGGCCCCGTGGCTGCTCCGCTGTGGGCCCCGTGGCTGCTCCACAGTGGGCCCCACTCAGGGCACCTCATGGTCTGGACCCGCCCCCACCCATAGCACGACGACAGGGTGGAGCCAGGCGGTCCGCTGTGAGCATATGTGCTTTCCCACCTCCGACCATGGCAGTTTGTATACACCCATGTATGTTATAGTATAGTCTGAGGCAGCTATATCTCTTCCCAAGGCGAGAGTCCAAGGATATAGATAAACCCAGGAGTACAGTTATTATCACAGGGAAGATGA
>PVLD010027911.1:0-20111 GCA_004027595.1 Dinomys branickii
TGCTATCAGGTCTCACCCATGCTGACATTGGCTTTCATCTCAGGTGCTCACAATACCCACAGCCCCAATACTGTGTATTCTGTTTCCATCAGTGTCAATGTCAGTGGATCTAGAGCTCCTGTGCATTTCTCTCCCTCTCCCTCTCTCTCTCTCTCTCTCTCTCTCTCTGTCTCTCTCTCTCTCTCTCTCTCTCTCTCTCACACACACACACACACACACACACACACACACACACAGATCGTGAACAAAACCCTTCTCCAACAAGTTATTTGATCTTGACTAAAAATCAGCAGTTGGGTCTTCTTTGTAAAGCTGACAGCCAAACTCTGACAATGGCAAAATACTCGAGCCCCAGCTAGTGGCGCTACCCCTTTAAAAAAGGAGTCGATCCTGCTCGCCTGCAGAAGTGAATACAGTATTTTCAAGCTTGCCCTGTAATAAGCATTACGGGGGGGTGGGATAATAAAGAAAGAAGAGAGGGAGAGAGAGGTTTACCACCTCGCCGTGGTCGCTGTTTCTGCCCTGGGGAGTGTCTTCGGGAAGGAAATAAAGTTTAGAACTGGATAAAAGTTGCCGGCTGGTCCTTTCTTCCCACAGCAGCTGGAGCTCCGCTATGCAAATCGGATCCTTTGGCGTACATCTTACAAAGAAAAAGTCGCCAAGGGACAAAATTCTTGGTTTGCCTTCAAGGTGGAATTGAAAAGCCTTGTAGAAAATGTAAGGTCCGTGCAAGCCACACGGCGAGCCGACCCACTGCAGGGGAAAGAAAGCACCAAATAAATAATGTAGCCATCAGAACACAAACATCTATTCCCAGACACATTCACACACAGACAGCCACACTCTTAATACAGACGAACCCACGGATAGATCGCTGGGTGAAAAAAATCATAGAACCCACAAATTTTCTGCCTCCTTTAAAAGAAAAATCCCCAGTACCCCCCCACACCGCCACCCTTCCTTCCCTCCCCATCTGAGGCGGTAAAATTACATTATGTATGTATGATCAGTGCGGAGATTTTTTAAACAATAAAAATGATTTGGGGGGATGCAGAGGGTAAAAGTTTGGTAAAAAGTTTGTGGGGGGTGTGGGTGGGTGCAGAGGTGGGGGCGAGCTTGGGGGCTGGGGGCTGCCGGGGGTGCCGGGAGCGGAGGAGCGGAGGACAGCGAAATACCTGGAGTGAGTTGGGCTCCATCTCGACGTTCTGAATTGATTGAACTCAACATTCTCTCCAAACTTGTTGGCTTGAATGGATTGCTTCAGGTCCTGGCAGGGAAAAACATTCTGTGCCTTCAGCCGGCGCAATGTCTCAATATAAAACTGAACTCTTGCCTCCCCTTCGGCACAAAAATGATTGAAAATATGACCTAATATTTCTCTTACGACTCAATTTTCGGCTTCTGTCACAACTACGTGGGTTTCCTTCCAAACACGGGCTGATCAAATTCATAATCGGGAGAAAGGCTCTGTCCGATCTCGGCGGGAAACGAATTCATCAAGGCACAGGACGCATAGGAAGCTTTGCAAAAATGAAATCCACCCTAGAATTGCGTGAAAAGCTGCTCTTTCTCTTTCTAAATGCCCCTGTCTGAGAGTATCGTCTGATGAGATTTTTGGAGGAGACGAGGACTAGCGAACTCCTCTGTGTATCTGACAGGACCTACTTGTATATGTCTAATATAAAGAACATTTCCTGCAGAGATTCCGGGGCGCTGCTCCTCTTTCTAATGCTCCTTAGCAGATTTGCTGTTATTAGACATGTAGATTTGTTTGATAGTTAAATTACGCTTCCTCACTGCCATGTTTTCAAGAAGTAATCTGTTAAATTATCTTTTGATGCCTATTTACATGGGAGGGAAAAGTGGGTTATCGATTATATAAACATATAAATATTAATGCATTTGTTCGCTTCGCAAAAAAATACTCAGCAAAAAAGAAGAAGAAGGAGGAGGAGGAGGAGGAGGAGAACAGAAAGACAAGTGAGCAGTGCACACACATCTCGGGATTTTGCAAACGATATTGAACGGACAGCGATTGCATTTAGGGACGGGAACAATAAACGATGCATGATAAATCAATAAATGCGGGCAGCGAGTCTGCTCGGAATATGAATTCAGGCTCCCGGTTCTGCGTGTGCATTCTTTAATTTTGAAGTATGTACACTAGTACGTGTTTACAATGCTGATGGACGCCAAGGGCGCTCTCAAATGATAATGTGTTTATATAACCCAGCGCTACAGGAATAATATACCGAATCCTACCCCACCCCCATCTCCTCCCCCGCCAAGAAAGGGAGGGAGCTTCTTCAATGATAGTTTGAAACTGAAAAAATCCATTTGCAAACTAGTTAAATACAACCAGAAATTAAGCTGTTGAAAACCGGGGGCATGAACCGTAAGACAATAAAGGCTTTAAATGTGTATATTTATTGTTCTGGAGCCCTGGAGCATTGCGAGGTTTGCATGCATGGCTATTATGCAAACACAGAGAAACTTAAGAGCGACAGAACAAGGAACAGGCAGAGACTGCAAAGCCCTAGCTCGCTCGCTGCGACCCAGCTGCCGGTCCTCCGCCAGGCTAGATTGCATTTTCGCAGTGTTGATGTAAAATGGTGTACTCGCTTCCCCCACGTTCCCCCACCCCTTCCCCGCTCTCCGCCCACTCTTCCAGCACACCCACCCCCCGCGCTATTTTATTATATTGGCACCAATCTTTCCAAAGTGGGTCTGGCATGCTAAAAAAGTAAACATGTACTATATGGGGAATAAGGTCTGTATAGTATGACAGTTGAAACTTGATCTGTGATAAAATTACAGGATGTTGAAATTACTAGTAAGCTATTTTTAACGCTTTCGCAACGTTTCACCTCTAGTCACAGCATCTAGTTGAAACAGGATTACTTTAATGAAAATTATATTCACATGGCTGAAGTTAATACACCCGGCAGAGCACAAATGCCTCATATTCAGTGACTTGAGGTGGAAAGACCCTCTGTGTGTATTTTTATGCCTTTTCATAACGTCTGCGTCCCCTGCAGTAAGAATTAGGGCACTTAACATTATCTAAACCACATTTTTGATTCAGAACATGGGGAAGTAATAAAAGGCAGATCTATCTCGTTTCTGTACACACACAGATAAACGAAAGAAAATGGCAGATCCTCCAATTACAATAAGTAATAAAAGCCCATGCCAAAGAGCCAGTATTCTTGAAAGCTGTGGAAAACTATTTTAATAATTTAAAGTAATATCACAGCTCCGCAGCATGGAAGACAACAATGTAACAATTCACAGTCTCCCATCTTTTGCATTAGCCAAATTATGACTTGCACATCACTCTTTAATTATCTTCCTTGAAATTTCATCTGATCTTCCTATTTTATAAATATGGGTTACAAAGAGAAATTACAGCCCTCTTGCCCTCTCTCTTTTTAACTTTGTGATGCATACTGCAGACGTTTGATTAGGATAACCCATTTTGTTCATTTTTAACATATGAATGGACTTGACTGAAGGGCATTTTACATATTTAAAAAAAATAACATGAAATACGCCTCAGGCTTCTGTTAGTCCCTGTCCTGTTAGAGTAAATATGTACATCTAGTTTAAGAAATCCTGTATTAAAAATCTTGAGTTGCAGTATTTTGACAAGATCTTATTTGAGAGGGCTCTGAGTCAGTTTCCTGTATGACCCATGCAGCAGCATTTGTGCAGGAAACCTCAACAGAACGCCTGAGGGTATCCCTCGATTGTGTATTAAATCTCCCTCTTAAAAATTACACAGCTCTTTACAGCATCTAAGCAACTTCTGCTGTCTTTGGTGCTGTAGGTCTTTAAGTGTCTGTAACTGACTGGGTTTAATTACAAACCCTGTTTCTATGTCTCTTCAAGACAGGGACTCACTGGGCTGCATGTTCCTGATATCTCTGATAAGATTTTTGAGATGTTAACAATCACAGGGACCTAGGTCTGAATATTTTTGAATATCTACGTTTTTATAATCAGATGAAGACTAAATTTCAAAACTGACTCACAGGGGTCACTTCCCCTCTTTTCACAGCACCGTGAGCACCACTCCCATAAATATAATAAATATAATAAATCAAACCTCACTTCAGTACTGTGAATGGCTTTAAAAATTACAGATCACAATAATGGTACCCCCCTCCAAAAAAAAAAAAAACAACTCCATTTTACCTCTCCTTTAATGTGATGCTTGATCCGCACCTGTAAATTATCTGTGTAGCAAATATCCATACAAAGAAAGTTTCAATTAAGATAAGGAGATTGTATTGAAACAGTTCTTTGAAGTAATGTAGTTAATAGCCTGTTTGATTTCTGCTTGTGAGAGAGTAATAACGTGGATTCAAGGCTCCATCAATCACAGAGCAGATGTAAGACTTGAGACACCGACACCCAGGGGAACAGGCAAACTCCTGCAGTGCAGGGTCCCTGGGCTAATGTAAAGTAAATACTCATGAACAGATTGAATGTTGTAAGAAGACAATCCATTCAGGACAGTTATAATCATGAAAGCAACTGCTTTATTTATCCATAAAAAAAGCTTGTAGCTGGGACTCGCTGTGTGTAGAAAAGGTGGGGGGGGAAAGCAGTGTCTGTTTATACAATCTACTATTTCTGGGCTTTTTTGGTACTGAGACACAGAAACCTATGCTCACATGTCTACACTCCTACTGCTTTATTAGCTCCCAAATCCAACTCTCTGTTTGAGGTTATTTGATATATTTAAAAGGTAAGAGATTAAAAATTATTTTCTCCCCTCAAGGGAGGAGGGAGGTAGAGACACATTATTCAATGCCTGTGAATCATTTCATAAAGGATCAAGAGGATTAAGTTAGTTGCAAAAACCAGCAATGACATAATTAGGCAGCTTGGACTGTAATAAACAGGATCATAAAAAAAATAAGTACAGTTTGAGGAAAGAAGGCAACCATTTCAAAAATGCAAATATCTCTGCACACCCCTGGGCTTCCCCTCCCCCCAAATTGCAAAAGAAAACTGAAGCATTTTTGACCTTGGCTACAATAATATTTCATGTTTTAGCACTTTAGTCAGCATTTTATCTACTAATTGCTACACACTACCGCATGTGGCTCGAATCTGCCAGTGCAGCTTTCTTTCATTGGTGAGGAATTGGTTGATAAAGACCGGGAGTTCAACCTGGCTGCTTCTTTCACGCTCCCCCTCAGCGCCCCCTCCCCGCCTTGTTTTTTGCTTTTTGCAGCTAGAAACCGCTAATTTTTCCAGAAAATATCCCACAGAACAGAACGGGGACTGCGAAAGGTCCCCTCCTGCCCTTCCACTGGTTAAGGCTCTGGCCACTTGGCGAGTCGCGAAGCAAAGGGAGGGGAGGAGGCTGCGCGGAGTGAGTGGAGAGAAGCGGGAGGGGGCTTTGGATCCCCGCCTGCGGGGGGCATCTGGAGCTAGGTGCTTTTGGACCCTGGACCCTGGCCAGTCCGTCGCCGGGAGAAGTCCCAGGGGTTTGCGCTTCCCACCTGGGGACCTTCAGTTAGGGACGCTACCCCTCTTACTTGGTCAAGAGTAGGGTTTGAGGTGGTGGCCTTACAGGGCATGGACTGATTTTTGGACTAACAAGCAGCACTGTCCAGGGGTCAGCCACCGCCGGGTCCCACCCCCTCCGGGCTGGCGCCGTCGGGAGCGGTGGGGTGGGTGACCGTATTAATAGGGTGGCCTGCACCAGACCTGGCTCGTGAAGCCAGCGCAACAAGTCTACTGGCTTGAACGAGGACGTACGGGGTTATACGGGTCATTGCTTTCCAAGAGACATCTAGTGGTCAAAGGTTGAGCTACACCTTCAAGTTGGGGGTCCTATTTGTCGCTGGTCTGCAGGCCGTCATGGGGGTGGGACTGTAGCTCACGTCCGGGCAGGAAAGGCTAGTAGCTCCAGAGGGCGGAGTGAGGACAGTTTCTCATGAATTTGGAGCCAGGCCCAAGAGGGACGAGGGAAGCTTGGTGAAAGGGACCTCCTGGGAAGGGGCCATGTGATGTCCTTGTGGACACCGGAAGCCTCAAATTCGCCGCCCTCAGGAGGGATGGAAACGTCTGTCTTATCTTGATTGCCCTCTCTGGTCTGAGATTAACCAAGTATTTTCAGGCAAGCGGGATTATATTTGCCCGAATCATTTTCAGTTAAAACAGCAATGGTGAATCCATTTATTTTTTCTGTTTGTTTGTAAATTAAAGCTAAATCTTGCTCCTTCACTCCTATCAAAGATACATCAAAGCACCCCTTAATTTTAGCAGCCCATTGCCTCTAAATGTCTTTGACATGTATGATGTACTTAGCTTAGGAATACAGTAACTAAGCTTCTCTTTAAATAAAAAAGCATCCACTACACGGGTATACGTATGACCTTGGCCTGCACTGTGACCTGGCCTCTCTTCCGGACGTCACCCCTTCGCCTCAAAGGGCCTGGTGCTGACCAACAGCTTAGTGGTAACTCACATCTCCTTGTCCTTCAAACTCAGTTGTGATCCACATATTAATAAATAATTCAATCAGGCTGACCCACAGTGTGGTATTAGAGAAACTGCCAGGACAACTCTCTTAGGTCATACAAAAAACATCCATCCAGGTTATTAAAACATTTGTCATACCTGATTTTTTTTTTTTTTTTACAAAAAAGGACAAGAAAATGTACAGACACAGGGTCTTGGCTCCACTGGGGCACTGTATATTGCCTACTAAAATATCTCTCTGTAGTTTGAAATGGAAGTTAATGATGCCTTGTATTTGGTGATTTACAACTTAAAATTACTCTACAAGCATTAAGTAACTCATTATTTAGAAGCAGAGTGAGTGTGGTGGGTAAATCACTAGACTAAAAGTCAAGGGAACCATTCTTCACTGATTTTCTGTGTCTCCATGCCCATAGCTATAATTATCTGCAAGACTCAAACCTTAATTCTGGCTTTGTTGGAATTTCTCAGATAACTGTGGCAGAATTATCCAAGCCGGTCATCTGCACTGTGGTAGCACCCTGCGCTGAACTGCCAACCAAGCCCCTGGGAGTGACAGCCAGTCTTCCTGAGGGCTTGCACTTACATTTTGCCATGTCACAGACTGATAATTTTATGACTTGTTGTTGCAGGTTGAGATATGTAAATATGGTAATTCACTAAGGGTGTAAAGAGAGTTGTGTGTTTCAGAAAAAATAAATCAAGAATAGAACAACTGTTTCTGTCTTCATCTTCAAAAAGCTTTGACCATAATCCACTTGGATAGGGTCTGCACAAAGACGATCAGGGCTGGATGGATCTCCTCCGCACTGCAACAAGCTCCTATGAACTCTGCAGAGGTGATTATTACGTTTTAAGAATCTGCAAGATAGCTGTGAAACACATCCATTATTAAACATTAAATTATATAAACTCACAATTAAAAAATTATAAAAGGTAGTACATACTAAAAGCTTATGGCTTTCTAATTATTCTGCTACACTCAATGCTCCCTTGAAATTGTATCTTTTGTATTTCTGTGTTCCGAACACTATATAATAGTATACTACTGCTGCACATCTCTTCCATGTCTGTTGACATCTTATTGGTAGCTTTGCTATTGGCCCTGGTGGTAGGACAGACTACAGAATTCAATGAACATTACAAATCAGTTCTTGATTTCTTGCTTTGTTGACAGTTCAGACTTCCAGAAGGTGATGGAGAAATGTTAACATTACAGACTGTGATAGGCAATGTTGTCATCAGTTGACTGGGCCATGCGGTGCCCATGTCTTTGTCCATGTTTTATTCTAGACACGTCTGTGAGATATTTTTGAGTGAGATTAACATTTGACTCAGTAGATGGAGGTGGGTGGGCCTCACCCAAGCAATCGAAGGCCTGAGCAGAATAAAACGCTGACTCACTTCCCACTCAGCTGCTTAAGCTTTGACCTTGGTCTTGGCCAGACACAACTTGAAACATCAGCTGCCCTGCTTAACTGACCTTTGGACTGGGACTAGGACTGTAACACACATCACTTTTTGGGTCTGCAGAATTTGGGACTTCTCAGTTTCCAGGATCAATAATGTGAGCAATTTTTTTGCAGTAAATCAGTCTTTCTCCACACACACACATACATACAAACACATGCATATATATGCACATGTATGTCTATATTTCACTGGTTCCGTTTCTCTGGAGAACCCTAGTAAAGCAGGTACTTTTAAATTTAAAAGTACCTCCCCCTGGTGCATCTAAAAGTCTTTTGCCAATTAAGTTGTGAACAGCATAAAAATTGAGGAAAATTTGAAAGCTATTATCTAATAGCAATAAAGAAGTTATTAATGAAAACTATTAACATCATTAATGAAAGAGTGAAATTCTGAGATACATCCTTGATTTCTCACACTGTCACACTCTGTAACAGAAGTGAAATACCAACCAGCATTCAGGTCTGTACAACACTCATGAATTGTGATCAGAGGTTAACTTGGGATACGAGAACTCAGCAAATAATAACAAAAACATTGCATGAGTATAAATTGACTATGTGGCACTTGTAATGAAGAGTGTTTCATGTTTTGTTATTATTTGTACATTGTTGCTGTACTTATGTCAAGATGAGTAATATGCTTATGGATGCACATTTATATATGTATCAGATATACATATGCATGTAACTAGGTCTCAAAACACATACATAGATTGGTAGCTCAAGATCTATATATATCTAAGAATAAACATGTACACACATTTTTTAAAAGTAAGAGGACAGTTGTTCAGGACTCAGAAGTCCACAATGTAGGCAGTGTTGAGCATGACATACAACCCAAACTTCTGGGGATCAGCAAATTACAGCCCACGTCCACCACTTTCATACAGTCCGTAGGCTAAGAATACATCTTATATTTGAAAAACGTTAAAGATTCACTAGAAGAATAATATTTTGAGACATAGAAGAATTACATGAAATTCAATCATCAAGGTACCTAAAATTTTTCATTGAAACAGAGCCCCGCGCAGTCATGTATGTATTGTCTGTGACTATTGTCTCACAAAATGGCAGAGTTGAGTAGCAACGGAGACTGAATGGCTCTGAAAGCCTGAAGTATTTACTATCTTGCCCTTTGTAGAAGAAGTTTGCTGACTCCTGTTCAAGAATTCATAGGTACATTTTTTAGCTAGGAGTAGTAGGCACAACCAAATGACCTTCAAAAATCTTCCTTGCCATTGGCCCTAGAAATTCTTCCTGGGTAAAGAGAAAATGGAATTCCAGAGATATGAGAGAGCCAAATCATTGATCCAATATTAAGGAGAGAGTCCAGGCCATCACAAAAGTCAGAACAGCATCAGATTTCTCATTCCGTGGTTTGTGTTCCAGCCACAGGATGAGAGTGTGCCTTCTTTCCTAACGCTTGTCCTGAAGCACTGTATAATTTTGTTGGGTGTTGTTAAATATTTATTGAGTTTTCTTGTCCAATGTGGTTTGGTTACTACGTGTCTACTGTATGATGGGACCCTTCAGGATTAAAGGTGCTATATAAATAGAGGATTATTTTATGACTTGTTATTGCAGGTTGAAATATGTAAATGTGGTAATTCACTAATGCTATATCAGTGCATATATCTGGGAAACTAGAATGCATTATCCTGCCATCTGAATCTAACATCATTTACAACCTTTTTTAAAAAATGCCCAATCAATTTTTTTTTAAATGAGGAAATGCAGTGGAGGAAAAAAGCCTCCTTAATGCAATACTTCAGCTGAAAGTTTAATGACACAAAAGGCAGGCAATTCAAAGTTACAGTTCCCACAGCAACTGTAACTCTGCTCTATAGCACATTTAGGCATAGATTTCACAGCATGTACTGCAATACAAAATACTCCACACTGGGCATGCACGGGGGCAGAGTTATGGTTGCTATGGGTACCATGACTTTGAATTTCCAGATTTTTTGAGAGTTTAAATTCTCAACCAGAACATCACATTAATAGTTCATTTTTTGCATTGAAAATAATAAAGGTTATATCATGGTTTCCACTGTCAAGACAGTCTCCAGCTCAGTCCACTGCTTAGTATAAATACCTACCAAAGTGTTCATCCTCCTTGCTAAAATTAAACACATGGCCTCAGCCCAGGGAGTATTTTAGTTTGCAAATTTATATTTGATGACTTTCACTGGATTAAGTAAATCTGCTCTCTCATTCTTTCTCAACATCACCAATAAAATCAGGTTAACCCTCTCAGCATTTTGGCATATTTTATGTTATTCCCAGGCTGAGATCGTGATAAATATATTCACTGTATATGAATATGTGACACGTATATTTATAATTTATATTCTATATACTTCTTAAAAAGAACTGGAGATAGTAAACTCCATATAATCATGTATTCTTTTATTCTTTGAACATTGAATGCAATTTTATGCCTTTATCTCAGGATCCCTTTTTACTTGTAAGAATAATCAGAAACCTTAAAAAGCTTTTGTTTATGGTGAGAATATACAGGTCTTCCAAAAAATGTGTGCACACCTCAGGAAAGAAAAAGTGACATGAATATTTTAATACTAAATTTATTGAGATACCATGAGATTAATGCAAGTTACCTTTAACCTGTACAATTACAAGAGGTGCTCAAAGTTGTAGCCATTACCTTGCAGACGTTTATTAGTAATGTTGCTTGGGCAACCTTGGTCACTGAGATTGCTGCACACACATTTTCAGTGACTTCTCCAAGGGCGGGCAGTGTGGTGGGTTTTCTGTGATACGACATCCTCTAGGGTTCCCCATACGTGGGTAACACCATCCCTTGAAAAAAAAATCAGACAATTTTTCTTCTCCTGATGTGTGTATACATTTTGGAGGAAGACTCTATATATACAGATATCTCTCCTATTAGAAATTAGAATGGAAATATTTGAAATATTTTTCATTAACTCACTTAAAGTAACACTAATAAACCATCATATGTTAAGAAAATAATTTTATAAAAGATAACTGCATTTTCCAAAAAGATGAAACTTGATGAGGAGAAAGTCGGCATTTTACATTTTTACAAATCACTTTAATGGGTGATAGCTTGATTCTCAAAGCTGCCTCTGCTTTCAGTCTGTTGTGTGTCGCAAGCCACAGGGTTGCTGGGAAACCCCACTGTACCTTGGTGAGAGAGCAGGAGCGAGCAAAGCACATGATGTCTTGGTATTATTATGAAAATTGTTTTAACCCTGCAGGTCTCTTAAAGTTGCTCAAAGGTTTCCACAAATCATCGACTGCACTGAGAACTGGTGTGGTACCCATTTACCTAGGCTGTTCTTCCAGCTGTGCCTCTGTCTTGTCTAGAGGGTTACTTCTATTCATGCTCTGAGAGACTAGAAAGAAGCGATCATCTCCTTAGCTGTATTCTTATGTTGCTTCCTACATATGACCCTCCAGACATTTATCATATGCCGTTTTGATTGCATGCTTGAATATTTGTTGTTAGTGGACTATAAATTTCCCAAAGGGGAGTCATATTTTATGCACTTTTTTCTCATTTCCTAACATGAGAACCAGCCTTCTATAGATATAGAATGCAAGAATGCAATTCAATGAGTAATGAACATAGCTCCCATCCACTGAGTCTGTAGCATATGTTAGAAACTGTATAGCTGCCTCAAATTTAATTTTCATACTATTGCCCTGAAGTTGACACTATTATTTAGAGAATTGTTTGAGTGAAGAAGCTAAGGTTTGCCCAAAATTCAGCAGCTAGAGGTGGCCGACTCTGAAGGGTCTAGCAGTATGCAAGAGTATAGTAGATAGCACAATCCAGGACAGAGTATTTAGCTTAAAGAAATTTATAATGGACTTTAGGGGCAGAAATTCACTTTATTGCAGAAGTGAAAGGCAAATAATAAGGTAGAAATTGCTAACAATGGGCCACAAAGATCATACTTAAAGCAATAGCTACTTAGTAGAAATGGCTACATACACAAAATTATTCAGGTTAAGACTTTTGAAGAATATATATCTCACAGAAAACCTTTGCTTTAGAACGTACTGCAGATCAATATGTGTTTATATTATATATTTACTAGGACACTAATATTAATGATTTTTTATATATTCCAAACTTGTTTTTTCAGGATGCTGCTAAACTGTGCTCCTACTTTAGAAGCAACTTCTCTAGACTAGTGGTGCTCAACTTTGGCTCAACTGTTAGCTCATCTGGAGAGGTTTTGAGATCCTATGATAGGGTCTCACCCTTCCCTGGCCTGCCTACTAAGCATTGTGTCCCCGTGGAGAGAGATTGCTGGAATCTGGCCAGAAAACAGGGTGTTTTTATGTGGAAGTATTAACAAACTTTATTTGTCATGTTGAGCAAGCTGACTTTTTTATAGCCCTTCCTCTACATAAGTTAAGTGAGGCCCTTGTTTTGATGTTTTGTAGTGGTTCCTATTTTGGGTGTGTGTGACTTGTCAAAATTAGAGAAAGAGAAGACCTGGTTGTACTCTGTTTCTGACTCCAAATTTGTGCTGAGGTTTTGGGCTAGTGTACAAAAATGGAGATCACGAAAGTAGGGATTTTCTATAGTCACAAACTACTTTGTCTCAGGTAAGTATATTCTTGGGGGTCAATATATAGGCTCACAAATGGAATCATGAAAATGTTTGTTCTGAAAGTAGTCTTTTAGAACAGCACCATCACCTAACACATGAGGAAACTAAGGCCCAGAAATGCTAAATAAAGCTGGTTGACTTATATGAAAGTTCTGAGAAGAAAGCTTTGGGATATTCACTTTGGTAGGGAAAAGATATGGACTGCTATTAGACAAATAGTTCTTAAATATATGCTATGGAATTCCACCTTCATACAATGCCTCAAGCCCTTCTTAGACAGCATGTCTAAACATATTTAGGAGTTAATTGTGGTCCCACTGTTATAGAAATATTAGATAGAAATAGGACACTAATGAGTTAGATAGAAATATTATAGGCAGTCAGACAGGGGCAAGCCCTTCAAGGAGCCAAAATGAAAGACAAGATAAGATACCTGTGGACCAGACCTCAAGACAAAAGGACTAAACAAATGCACCCACATACCTCCCTAGGTGTGAACATCAGGGATTGATATTCTAAACAGGTAGTAACTATCTTCAAAAAGCTAGGAAGAGTCACTAGCCTCACCCCCCACAGGAAAAGCCCCTGTTCTGTATTCATGCCAGACTGCTGCCTGACTCGCTTCCCCATTTGACTCCAGTTTACGCAATTCTAGCTGAACAATTATACTTGTAATCTTACTGGCCAACCATAGCTTTGTCCCACCTCGTGCCCACCTTGTAATTTCCTTTTTTCTCCTATCTTGGACTCACCTCTCCTCATAGTTTTGTTCTATAAAAGTCCCTAGGAAAGACAGAGTCGGGGTAACCCTCTCAGGCCCTCTTCTGTCCCTCTCTTGGACAGAAGCTTTCTTTCCCTCAATAAATATATTCTGCTCTTAACCTCTGTTGTTCCTAAAATGCATTCTTCTATTTTAGAGAACATGAAATTGTCCCAGATACTGTTCAGGTTGGGAGATTTTATTTTCCTGCATCACCGTAAGCCTTAGCTGATTGAGTCAGCATAAGGATTGTGTTTTAATGTTTTTAAACCAACTACATAGAAGATTTCCCAATTCCAAAAGTTAGTCCCCGAGCTCTTTTGTTTTCCATTCTTGGATCTGCTTTCATTGCAGGGATCTAGAATCTCCTTTGTGAATGAGGAAGTTAAACTAGGTGGGAGCTAAAGTTCCCTTTGACCCTCCATTTAACTATGGGCCTGGGTGTTTTTCTCTGTGGTGTCACCCAAATCCAAGAACACCATTAAGGACAAAATTAGGCTTTCATAATTTCCTGCTGTGTCACATAAAGGAAAGGAGATTCCTTCTTCTATACCCTGTATTGCGAATATTGTGAATACAAGATCTTGAGCCCTGGGAATTCTGGGACAAATATACTCATGCTTTGCCATGCCTGTCTAACATGGGTCATGATAGGAGAACTGTATGTCCTCTGTGTGTGTGAGTGTGTGTGTGTGTGTGTGTGTGTGTGTGTGTGTGTGATCAAGCAAACATCACTTTGGAGCCTTGTCCAGAATTAAATAAGGTTCCATAAAGTGGGAAACAATGCATCAAACCATTACCATGCTTTGTTTTTCAAAACACACACAATCAGGAAATGTTCAAATACAGGAAATGGCATAAAACTTCACATCCCTTTGTGCCTTTATTACACCTCGATGTCTCTCACTTCGTCCTCCTGATCACATCCACCCTCTACAGAGGTCCAGCATAACAAGTGAAAAATGGGTGAACAGTAACAGGCTCCTTGTCACAAAGGCTGACACGAATCTCACCCTGTGGAGTAAAGCACTAGCATTGTCCCCATTTTAGTGAAAACGCAGAGGCACAGAGACTACAAGTAACTTGCTTCTGACTACTGAATCTGGAGGCAGAGCCTGGATTCGGACCCTAGCTGTCAGTCGCTAGTGTCTGCGCTCTCACCGCTCTTTGACCATCTCCTTGATGACAGTGTCCAGAATGCCATAGAAAAATTTGCATATTTGATGAATGAATCTATTAATTTTGTCTATCATTACTTTCGGTAAAAAATTTAAATAAAAATGAAAGTACATTTATGACCTATCAACTTGGTAGAGATTTAAAAAAATCTCCAGTGTGGAGGTGTAAATGAGAAAGTGAAATTTGCCCAGCTGGAAGATGACTGGCCATTACAGCCCGTAATAAGTCCTCTAATGGAGTGGACCCTTAGAATCATGACTTCACTTTTATAGATTTATTCTGAGGAAAATTGTAAGTTCAGGAAAAACGATACACAAAATTTATGCCAGAATATTATTTAAAATAGGAAAAGTGAGAAACGTGATTAACTGACAATAAGGGGGTTTGTTACATAAATGATCCACAATCCTAATAAGGAAAAATATGCAGATATTAGTGTAATAGAAACATGCTTACTAAAAATGTTAAAAATAATGTTAAATTTAAAAAGAAAGTGTTTTGAAACTTAAATTTAAATTAATGTCCAGAGTAGAAGTGAGACAATTATACATTCCTTGTACTTTTTGGTACTTCCCTTTTGTCTTATGAAATGTCACTTACATACAAAAAGGGAAAACGTTAGAACTTCCTTTCCTTAGCAATTGGAGAACTTTTCCCATGTGTGCAAGCAAGCAGGGATTCCAAGGAGTTAAATTCAAAGTGAAATTGAGAGCTAACACTTATTGAGCAGCCTTCATGTGCTAGGAGAACTACTAAATACTTTGAATTACTTCTTTTCACCTTTACACCTCTTAGGTTCCAAGCACTCTCAGTCACCCTACTGCAGTTGAAAAAACGGAATCACAAAGAGGTTGAATAACTTGAGCACATTCACTTAGGAGGCACCTTCCAAGGGGATGTGAATCATTTGTGAGATTCAGAAATAAACGAATAAAATTAACCATCTCGTTTGGTGTTCAGGTGCTGTCTCCCTGAGGAAGAAGTATTAGTCAAGGCAGCACAGAGGACTAGTTTATCTGGTTAAAACTAAAACCACCCACTAATGAATAGAGGTTGAGCCCTCACTAGTGTAACTACTGTATACTATGGGGTTTTTGACATGAACTCAACTGTTGCCAGGTAGAAAGTAGGTTTACTGAGAGGTTTTATTTTTTTTAAATTGCATTGGAAACATAGGTATCCTCTGAGGAGGAGCCTGAATTCAAGTCATTTCAATTCAATTCAATTCAATTCAGATAATTTAGAGATTTTGCCTTGGTTGGTACTCCCCCACTCCCCTTCCAGTGTTTGTTTTTATAAGTTCTGTGGTTTTGGGGTTCTCCACATTTGCTGTCCTGCTGTTCCTCATCATTTACTGGCTGGGAAATACAGACCCTGAAATCCTAACTGCTAGGGTAGCTAGAATCTCTAAACAGTAGAGCCCCCAAATGCTAACCTGCAGTCCTTGGGGGAGGTGGCTAGGCACCTAAGTTATGCACGCATAGCACTTAGCATGAGAATGAGAAAACATCAACTATGTAAATCAAAGAATGGGCCATTGATAAGTGATAAGAATAAGTAATGAATTAGTGATCAGGCTACAAAGAGAATGTGCGTAGTGACCTAACACTTGGCTCTCTGCCTAACCTCAGGGCACTTTCAGACACCTGAAAGTTGCTTTCCCTGTTGGGTTTGATGGTTACCACTTTCTACTTCAGAAGGCTGGAGCCAAGGTTTTGAAAGCCTCCATGACTACCTGTCTTCTGTTTATGATATGTTTCTAGAATACCTCTACCATCGTTCTTGAAAACCCAACTCAAGTGCCCTCTCTCTAGAGTTACCAGCTTATTTACCAGCTGATTGGATCATCGCTAAGACACTTTCTCAGTTACAGTATTAGAATCTCAGTTCCTACATCTGTCAGGGGTACAAATGATACAGAATTGCTTAACCTAATGGAATTATTGTGAGAACAAAATATGAAAAAGACTAATTTGAAGACAACAATATGCAGTGTAACAACCTTTGGTGAATTCCTACCATCTTGTCTAGTGAAACTCTGTATTATTTCTTTTTTTGTTTGTTTGTTTTTAATTTTTATTTTCTTTAATGGTTTGATCAATCTTGGGTTCTTACACCTGGTAATCTGAGCAACTTCACTGAAGATAACAATATGTAATATAACAACCACTGTTATTTCCTATCATTTTGTACTGAAACCATGTATCATTTTTATTGTTTTGCTTTGTTTTCCTTTTGCCTATGTCATTGGTATTTTGCCATTGTTCTTTTAAAGAAATTCTCTGTAGAATAAATATTTGAATTTAGTAGTTAAAAGCACTAGGGAAGTCCAGTGCATTATCTGACATTGTTATAAAACACCAATCCAAGGCTGCAGAGCAGAGGAGATTGCAACAGTAACGGTGGATGGTCAGTGTGTAGGGTTCACATGTGATCAATGAAACCAACTATCTGTGGAAACAACATCCACTGAAGAAAAGCCTGAGTGGCTGAAGAGGTCATAGGAAGATGGGGACAGCTCATATTTGGTCCATGAGGAATATTAATATTGCTGAAACACGGCACTCTGACAATTTTTCCTGAAGTGCTATCTAAGGTTTGATCTGTGCAAAAGATTTCTTAGGAAGAAAAATGGGTCAAATAAACTTGAGTTAGACAAAGTCAAATAGAATTTTCACTTACAGGCTTTAGCATGCTAACATGACTCTTCAAAAGGGAGAGAGTTGAAATCATTCATCTTCTCACAGGCAGTAAACTGGCCAAAGCTGAAACTCAACCCTCTGTAATAGAAAGTATATGTTCATGATCTGCTTCTGAAATGGGAACCAAAGGATAAAGTTCTGAATGATGCTTATTCAGCCCCATAAAAGCAAAGGAGACTTTGATTTGGGCAATCAGAGGACCTGTGGTTCTAGGAGAGTTGGACTTTGTTGTAGAGGAAAAGATGAATCTGGTCCATTTAGGTCTGTGAGACAGCTCCCTCCACATAACTGCTATCATTGCCCCAATTCTAGGTTCGCTCACCACTGTTATGAGTATCTGTTCAAGTTCCAGGTACTGCAATAATGGGGAGCATCAAAAATGATGTGCACCAGCATTCAAGAAGAAAGTTATTACGAATTAAATTGATTATAGCAATGTTCATTTGTACTAACTACAAAATTGATACATATTCATCTCAGCTTTCACATGGAAGCAACACAGAGTAGTAAAGGGCGCTCCTTGCCCACCTCTCCCCACACCACTTGCTGAAATATAGTACAGATCAAGGTATTTGAAGAAAGCAAAATGACCAGAAGCCAATTTATAGTATTCTTAAGTATTTAGGGAGTTCGGTAGGACTGAGAATTTAAGTAGTTTCAGTTTTCCATCATTACAATAGGTGCAGAAGTAAACTTGGACATTTATTTCTGTGAAAGTGTGTTCTGTGAAATAGATACATCGAAGTGGAATTGCCATGACAACGTGTAAGCACATTTACAATTTGGCTATGTACTGCCAAATTAGCCCGAAAAAGACAGTACCAATTTACACTTCTACCGGGAGATAAGAGTTGCTTCTGAGTTTGATCGCTGGCATGAGTTGCCTAGGGAAGACCATGTGCAACAACGACAAAATCGTTGATCTGCACTGCAGTCTCGGGGATTTGGTGATGAAAGAGTTGGACTTATCTCGGGTCTCCTTCAAATGGTCAGCAGCTCGGCCTCAACAACCTTGACCTTGGTTCTCTCTTCAATTGCAAACTCAAGCACATTAGGGCTCCTGAGATGTGTTATACTGCACATCTATTTCCTGTGAAAATCATAATCAATTGCTATTGGGAAGCTGGCCTCAGGGGTCTGAAATATCCCCTTTTTTGTCCAAGACCTGAATGAGGTGAGAGAGTGAGACAGAGATAAAGACAGCACCTTTGTTATTGGGGAAGGTGGCACTGAAGGATGGGGAGAGTATGCTGCACAGGGGTTTTTCCTAGTCTTTATTCTGGCACTGCCAGTCTCGGGGAGCCTTGAACCACTGCTTACCTCCCCAAAGATCAGGAAGAAAATGGACTGATGACTTCAATAGCGGGTTGAGGAGAATAAGGAGCATGTACTCTGCAGTACAGTGCTCACTCTCCAGGAGGAGGGAGCTTGTAACCCATGATAAAGTTCCTGTCAGAACTCACCAATCAGACTGTGTCTCTCTTCCCACCCTCAGAAAGGATAAGCAAGAAGATGGAGGAAAACTGGGCAAGTCTCATTGTGCTCCCTCTGCAGGAGGGGACTCCAGAAATAGCTGTTCTTACCATTTCTTCGGCCCCTCCTATCCCAAAGGGAGCGTCTCTAGACTGTTTGGTAGGAAGGAGTCCTAAGTTTAATTAGTTATGTGCCCCACAGGTGTAAGGAGGGAACTTATGACATGTTTGTTATACATTTTCAATTTTGCACTAATTGTGCAATGAGTAATATGTGACTAGTGTAAAAGTTAGGTGCATTTGTGTTTCCTAAATTATAAAGGGTCGCATCACAGAACTCTCTCACAGACTTTCTGTCTCTATTTTTCTGTATGTTCCCAGTTTCTCTTCTACAGCAGGGTGGGGATGGTTTGCTCCCAAATAATTCATAGAAGTCCAGGCTTTATACCTTTCGCTGTGAGTCCCAGCAGAGAGCTGACAATTTTACTGCAGTAGTTCACAGCTAGGGACTCATGTTTCCCAACTGTCCAGCTTCCCACAGGCGTAAAAGAGGGAGAAGAGGAGGAAGAGGAAGAGGAAAAGGAAAGCCAACTTTTACTATCTAGCCAGGCATACAATTAGGAGTGGAAAATTAGATTTTTCAAGCTATTAAGAATTTACTGTGAACACTGGAACATTTAAATAAAATGAAGCTGGTGTTGTCTTTCTAAATGCTTGACATTTTCTACTTTGTGCTCTTGCTGTTTTTCCTTAAGAAACTTTTGTGTCTATGTTTTATGTTTTGTATGTAGTTATTCTGCATCTACAGTACTGAGAAGAAAAGTTTTTTTTACTCAATTGAGCAACTTTGGTGCTAAAGGAATGAGCCAGGTAGGTCAGTGTCCAATTAGGCTGAATTTAAAAATGCATGAGTTGCTTACTAGAAAAATAATAGAAGTTGGTTTCAGCAGAATAGAGTTAGAGGATAGGATCAGGACTAGGTGTTTGTTTGTTTATTTATTTTGAGACAGGGTCTCACTATGTAGTTCAGGTTGGCTTTGAGCTCTCTCTGTAGCCCAGCCTGGTTTCAAACTTGCAGTGACACTCCTGACTCAGCACCCTGAAATCTGAGATGATAAGCCTGGGCCACCATGCCTGGTAGGACTGGGTGTTTTGAGAAGAAAACAGCGAGAAGACAAAATAAAAAGAGATTTTCTTTCATTAACATCTTTCCTTGTTTTTTTTTTTTTATTTTAGAAACATAAAAGTACAAAAACATATTGACAAACAGACACCCATTATCATAGAAAATAGTACAATCACAACTAATCTATAGACAAGGTGATATGGTCTCAACAGTAGTTGTTGTTTTATCCATTGATATCTTCGATTTGTAGATGTATGGACCCATATACAGACATGCAAATTTAGTCAGA